>LPNX010389640.1:233966-246153 GCA_001517045.1 Pseudotsuga menziesii
ATCTGATTCTGAAATCGAGTACGAGATACGAGATATACAGAAAGAAAGGAGAATCGGGTGGTAGCATTTAATGGAAAGTGTGATTTAGAGTCTCATAGATGAACGCTGAAGTGAGCGCCTATATGTAATTGAAATTGAATTTATGTATTTATATTAAGCCTAGTTATGGCGGCCCTTTGCTGTGTATAGATATTAAGCCTAGTTTAATCTTTAAGTCGACATTGTGGTAGCTTCAAATATATATTTATTATGAGCCGACATTGTGGGAGATTTAAATATATATTTATCATGAGCCCACATTGTGCGGACATTGTGCCACGTGTCACTTCCACGTTGAGCACGGCATCACACTTCTACCTCATACCGGGCTGTGGAATGCGCCTCTCGGCGCAATCATTTGGGCCTGGAACAAAGCTATGGGACAGATCATTGCGAAAGGAGCATATGAAGCAATTGTTTTCTCTTAGTTTAATTGCTAAAACAAATGGTGGCATGTTCAAGTATGGAAATGGGAGATCTCGTTAACTTTCGTTAATTTTCCTAGACTACGGTTGCTGGAGGATAAAAATAGTAATTGGAATCGTGTTGTAGACATGATTGTCCTTAATTTTCCTAGACATAGTTCACATGTTGTGGATTGGGTGTTGGTGTAAAAGAATTTGGTTGTATTATTCATGGTTGTAGAGACATGGTAAGATAACACAATTGTGTTGTCATAGATGGGCAACTCAAGAGTTCATGGGAGGAATAATAACAACAAAGGTTTATCTTTCATTTTCAGTGTCTTGCTCTTCCTCGAATTTTTGCAACTAGTACACATTAAAGAACATGAACAAACAAAATATGAAGTGTTTTGTATTTCCTTAGATTATATATACCCTATGGTGACATTGGTGACATTGTAAAGAGGTTTTTGATTGGTTGAGTATTTAGTGGACAGTTGATATAGCTTCATGTTATTCATATCTTGTAGATTTTTCCTTTATTATTGAGCTTTTAAAGTTGATTTGCTATTCAATATGATCATATCAAGTGATATGATGAATCAACTGTATTTTAAACGAGTTAGTTAATTCCATTGTGCTATAAAGTTAAGCCCTATGTATGTTAAGAATCGATTATTAATTCCACTAGCGAAATCAAGATCACGTATGGGAAAATTACCTCCATGGTTTTAGATTTTGATAGTGTTTGTTACAACATTGTGTATTTGTATTCCCTACAGAACCTTTAGAAGCCATTCCAATATGAAATTGAAAGTGGAGGTGGAGGAAGTTAGTCATTGAATACGAGTTCTTCTCTCATAGAGTAAATCAAAATGAATTTTTTTCTTTGTTACGATAGGATACACATTTTGTGACTTGATGATTGATTGAGACAACTGGATTCTTATTATGAACTGCAACAATACATAGATGAATACAAAGTTGCCTATATAACATTACATATGGTGGAAAAACTTGATATGGTGTTAGAATCTATGAGAGAATAAGTAAACACTTTATGCCACTCCAGCCATGATATTGAAAGGAAAAACAACAATGGCGATCCCTACAATACAAGTCCAATTAGAGGGTGGTTGCTTGCATCCAAGAGTTTAAGCATAAAACCATTTTACTCATAGTGATGGATGAAAAACCGAGGTTGGTGACCTAGGTCATTGGTAGGGTAATCACACCAGTCAAAGGGAGCTTATATAACATTACATATGGTGGAAAAACTTGATATGGTGTGAGAATCTATGAGAGAATATCTCATAAGTCAACACTTGATGCCACTCAAGCCATGATATTGAAAGGAAAAACAACAATGGCGATCCCTACAATACAAGTCCAATTAGAGGGTGGTTGCTTGCATCCAAGAGTTTAAGCATAAAACCATTTGACTCATAGTGATGGATGAAAAACCGAAGTTGGTGACCTAGATCATTGGTAGGGTAATCACACCAGTCAAAGGGAGCTTGAGACATTTAACATTTGTACTTAGGAATATGTTTACTACAAGGATAAATTAATATAGGTTGAGAACAATTAGAGGAATCCAATAACCTTGATAGTGTTAATTCCAATGAAGGGAAGAAGACCATTGCAAAATGACACAGAAGGACAACCCTGCAGCAAGCCTAACATCTACAGGACTATGCTATGTTTGTTAAAGTGCACAATGTACCACACATCCTTGTGCTATTTACAGAATTTTAACTGCAAATTCAAATAATACAAAGTGGAAAAATTTAACAAAATTAGGAGAGTAATAATAGGATGTGTACTCTTTCTTTTTTCATGAATTTCAGAACTGTTCAGAGATATACAATTTTAGAGGGTCTTAGTCTCCTTCGGCTTTACAATGGTGGTTGAATTTCTCATGATTCATTTTCACTAGGTTGGCACCAAAAACATCTACATGTCCTACTCTATGTGAACAAAATCCTCCCTTTCTCCTCTTCTGCAGACGATCTGAACCGCTCGGAATTCGAACCCCTCTTCCTTGAGAGCGATCTGGGCCGATTTGGAGCATGAACCCTTTGCAAATATTCTTTTCTGCATTTTATCAACGTGTCTTTGTCGGTTCATTTACCCCTCTACTGGAACTAGATAGTCACAATCATTCAACTGTCAGACCATTTCAATTTCATTTGTCCTTATTAAGTGGATGGTCTGCCACTTTGCGTGAATTTTCCTGGAACACATGGAGCAGTGAAAGACTGTAGCAAGGAATTGCAGCGTGGAGGTATGCGATTCTATTTGGTACATGTGGATCAACATGCAGGAGTTACAACACACATTTGCAATATGGAGTTTCAACACATGGCAACATGGAATAACAATGAAATCTTCATGGAATGCATGGAGCAGTAGAAAAGGAGATACAACATAGAGTAACAACACGAAATTGCACCATAGAGTTATAACATGGAGTAACAACAAGGGTCTAATGCCATCGATAAAAAACCATAGAGTTTCAACCACTTTATACATCCTACATCCTACTTACCTATGATTTAAATTTTTTTGGTTGATGTTGATCACTCAAGGCGAAGGATGCTCCTGCATCAAAAACCCATGGTAAAAATACTTTGAGCATATTGCTTAAAGAGTTTTGGGAAAACTTCCCCTGCGGTTTTTCTTTCTTAATTTCCATAACCTATCTGCTAACCCAACAGGAATTATGGTCTGTAAAAACTCAATATCAACAACACTTACTGCCTTCAAAAATCCATGCCCAACAAGGCATATTTCTTGCAAAAATCCATTCCCAACAAGGCATATTTCCTCCCTATCCTCCCAATGTAATAGGATCAACAATGCATGCTATCCATCCTCCAATCTGGCAGTTGTCTTGATCAAAATCAATTTTCTTCCACAACTCTTGCCATAAAGCCTATCCTCCACTTAGATGACATATTATGCTACACTGGAAATAATTTGCACATTCTCCATTCCCATGAATTCTTGGGAAACAATCCTCAAGAATTCAACATCCTTCACACCTTCAATTTTCCAATATGATGCAATATCTACAAAGCAATCAAAAATTACAAAATTGAGTTTTGGAAATCCTTCCAAAGCCGTAACCTTAGCAAAATTTCCATCCTTCTCTTATTTTGTCACACAAACTTCCATCATTAAGGATTCAAACATCTGTTGGAATTCATGCATTATGATAATGCACATTTTCTCCAAATCAACCTGGATATTTCTTCCATTAATCTCAGTGAGTAAAAGTCCAATGACTTTCTATTTACTATCACTAGACCTCCATTATGCAACCACTGTAGAAGATTTCTCAAGAAGAAAATATCCTTCAACCATATCTCCTTTCAATAAATTTGTTGCACATAGTTTTCCCTTGTGTACAAATCTCATAAATAAAAAATCAATGATTTATATTGCACTTACCATTACAATTCTATAAATGTCCCTATGCTTCCTAACCTTCAATTTTTTCCTGCTCATCAACACACTCATCTCTATCATGGTGTTCACGCTTTTCACATACGATTTCATCCCAATGGAAAAATTCAATGCATCGCTAATTGAATTACCCTCTTTTCAATTTCTCTTATGTCGAATTCATAACATATTTCTTTGATACCCTTAATGCAACATCGATATGCTCTTAGGTTCCCACAATTGATTCATCCTTTCACCACATTCCAAAAAGAGTTGCAACATTCAATGGAGTTGCAGTAGACAAGGGGGTTGCAACTTCTTGTTACAACACTCTCAATCTAACCTTTCTCCTTCAACAAAAATATCTCAATGACGTTCATCATACAACCAATGGTGTATCTCTTCATTGGTTACGTTCATTCATTGCTTATGATCCTTCAAGAATTCTGGAATTTCCAACTTGAAACAAGTCCATTTTTCTTGTTGGAAATCTTCATTATTTTGTTCCTCAACCCACTGATATGTTTCTACTAAGAGAATATCAATCCTCTCATCATCTCAAGCCTCATCTTGACTATAAACTTAACTAGAAACTTCTCTTTCCATGTGTACCCTCACGTGCTTTCATTGCAGATAAATACATAAAATCAAATATGGTAAGGAAAAAAATAGTATATTCTCTAATGACATGCTACAACCATCTACGACCAACTCTCCTACTACAATTCTCTTTTTCTCAGGTTGACTCCTCTTCAATATTTCCTTCATCATCTGATATCAGCGCCTTCTTGTCATATTGGCAGTTCTTTCATGTTGATTCCATCTTAGCAAGACTATTGTCCACTCAATAATGCAAGTTGTTGTTGCATTCTTTCCACCAAATTCGATGCTTCTGCACTCATACCTTCCATGCATGCTATGTCCTCTAAGGACATTTCCATCTCCTTTTGTTTATGTTTTAAGTTCTATGCATTTTATCTCCTTGGATACCCCATTTCAACATGGTTTCTTTTCCTTGTGAGTTAAATGATCTCACAATATGTTGCAATTGTTTACCCACTATCCTTAATCCACATTCAATGGTCAAATATTTTTCAAATGCATACTTTATCTTTCCTTCACTATACTTTATAATCAAACCAAATATTGGAACAAATGACATACCTTCATCAACAATCATCCTTGTGCAAACATTTCTTTGAACAATGTCTTCAAATATGAACATGCCTTTGTCTTCATCCTCTTCTATGTTATTCAATCTCTATTGCACCTTTTCAATTCTTTGTTGTAATAAGTATCCTTCAATGTCTTCTAAAGTATGTTCTTCTGCATTCAATCCTTTCACAATTCCTTTTCCAAGTTGTGGTTGACAATTTGATGCATCCTTCTCATGGACTGATTATGTTCTTCAATCATCAACAAGATATTTAAGGTTATTTCAAACATCATTTCCATAAATTGGAATCCAACCCAAATTGCCTTGCATATATTCTACTGCAATTCATTTACTATTTCTTCTTGGACTCCAGCGAATTCAAGCTCAACTTGTTTACTTGGGCATTCTTGGATAGTCATCTTCTCCTTGTCATATGAACATTCATAACCTATAAGAATGATCTTCAACAACATATTCTTTAGTGTCCTCATACCTTCCAGGATCTAATATCTTAGTTCTCACATTTTCATCTTCAATCCTTGTATCATAAGCAACCGCATAGCCTACAAGGTCATCCTCTCTATTGCTTCCTTTCATACTTGCAAAAACAACAATGCCATCACATAGTTCAGGGAAATCTTGAGTTATCCCAAGAACTTCTAGTTTTGATTTGTCTCCATTTGTTTCACTCGACACCTCTGGTACACCTTCCTCACCACGGTCTTCTTCTTCAAGCCAACATATGATCACAAGATCTTCACTTCATTTTATGGCATCTTTATCAATACCCAGACTAGGGGTTTCTTCATTCTTCTCGACCTCTTCCATTCTTGTAGGTCTCCTGGAAAAATCTATTTTCTTCATTAATGACACCTAATGTGTCCTCTCAACTTTGGAATTCTCTTGTCCTCCCCAAGACTTGTCCACAATATTCTTGCGTTGCATTCCCTCCAAAACATTCAATCTTCCTTTTAATGTTTGGATCAATAAATCTTCATACTTTATATCTTTTGTAAACCTCTTCTTCTGAGAAGTCTTTTCCAACAATTCCATAATTTCAAACATCATTATGACCTCAACTTCATTCTAGTTAACATTTCTTTTCTTTTCTCCCATATTTCCACAACACAAGCAATGTCCTATCTCTGCAATATATTCCTCTTGCAAACTTTTCTTCAGTCTCTCTTTATCAAGAAACCACCTCTATTTAAATTCAGAGATGTCTCAACCTCGTGGCACAATTCTTGGCAACTCTAAATTACCAAAACCTTGTCCTACCTCCTATAGAACCTCTACACCATCACTCATTATTGATTGTTTAATACTCATGATTCACTGATTCTCCATTTCCCTTGGTTCCTCATGCTTTCTTTTGTCATTCCTCTTCGTGGTTGTATCCACGTGACTCACCTCTCACTCTTAAATCTCGACTACCAATTACAGACCTACCTCACCAACACTCTCTCCCTCCAACTCCACCTTCAGTAGTCACACTTCTTGAAACACCTTCTCTTAGGTATTACGCCATCACAATCTCTACATAGAACAAATATCTCAGAACCAATTTCATAGGCGCTAAATGCCTCTCTGATATCGTTGTAATTCTTCTATAGCTAAAGATGAAACTCCATTCTATTATCTCCCCAATCTTCTCTACCTATAGATTAAACTAGCTCATATACCACTCGATGCAGAAGGACAACCCTGCAACAATCCTAACACCTACATGATTGTGTTATGCGTGTAAGAGTGCACAATGTACCACTATTCATGCAAATAAATAAGAAACTACTTTTCGTTAGGATTTAGATAAAGGATCTTGTGACCACAATTTTTCATATCGGTAATGAACGAGACTCTTCTTAGAGTTCATAGTAGAAAACATAACCTACCTACAATTGCACATGTTGAACCTCACTTATTGGATTGGTTTAGCAAGAACTAGGATTTGCACATCTATGACAAATGATAAGACAAGTTATATCAATGCATTACATCGACAAAGTAAAGTTTAGAATTATTCCTTTGGGGATAGGGAGTCATTTTCAATGGTCCATACTTGTGGGATCGAGATAGAATTAATCAATGATGAAATAACTAACATTTCTTAGTGAAGAATGACCAAGTTTATTTAGTGACAAAGCAAAAATATCTAGCACCCTTAGCATGTGTTTATGTTATTGAGACTAAGACACTAATCAAAGCCTTTGGACAATTTTGTTTGTATCTTTCTATGACTAGAAGAGGAAGTGAGTGACACTTTCCAATTAGAGAAAAATCCTCCAGGATTCATGGCACATAGTGTCAAGGTGATAAAAGTCAAAAGCGCAAGTAGTTCGATAAGTTATTGCATTGTTTTTTTGAGATATTTTGAGAACCTCATGGGATGCCTCCAAGTCTCATAATTGTACATTCCAATAACCTACAACAAGGAGTTATTTTTCCAAAAGGTGCACTATGTTGGACTTCTTTTTTGCAGAACGAAGAAATTAAAAAGAAAATTTAAAGGTTATTGGATAAGGATTGTATTAGATTTTGTCACCTTGTGGATATACCATTATGTTAGTTTTGAAGAAAAATGCCACATGGAAAATCTAAGTGGACGTATAGAATTTCAATTTTGGTGTTGGAATCTTGCATTTGGTCCCTAGCAAGCCACAAAAAAGTTGAGGAACCTCACAAGTCAGAACAAATTAGTAGGTGCTTGCTTTTGATGTATTGATATTGGTCTAACCACATGATGTATTTTGTTTACTTGTTTATGGATAATGTCATAGGGCCTTGTATGAGTACTCTTTGTCATGAAGCAAAATAATGCACCAATAAGTATAGTTTCAGGTCATATGTGAGTCACTTGATGTGGACCATGTCAATGATTAGATGAGTATTAGGTTTTACTTCTATGCCATTTAGGGTTTACTTTTTTCCTTTTTCTTCTTTTAACTACTTTAAGAAACTTGTCTTAAGTGGTGGATTAGGTGCCACATTTGAGGGGTTTCTTTTCTTCCACAACATGCCAAACCTCGACTTGATCATATTCCTTTGAACTTGTGCAATTCAAGTGGGACATACCATAGCATATGAATGGAACTATCAAAATTAAAAATGGCAATGCTTTGTCAAGGTGGCCCTTCTAGAAATAACCAACAATGATTGCATTCCATGACACAATATATCCTTTAGCCATTATTTCAAATAATTTGTGGGAAACATCTTGTTCAAGCATTCATTACATAAAGAGTTGTCTCACATAATGTTTTTGGCATACATGTAGATTACAAATGCATTGACGAAAAATGCATCTTACACAATGTAAATCATGGTTAATGTTTTCTTGAATTATTTATTTGTTATGAATGATGCTTAAGGGCTAATATTTATTTCACTTTTAAAAAATGGTGCTAACACCAGCTACTATAGATCTACACAAGCCTATTATTACCTTATATCAACAAACACAAAGCATTGGACAACCCAAGAAATTACTACTAACAAACTTAGTTCATTTTATGTTTTAATATTTCATCAATCCTTTCAAGATTCTATCTCATTTGTATGAAATTATGCATTACATAATAATGTAGAGGTATATATACATAATTACTATATTCAAAAGGTTGTCATTGTTTCTTGGGCTGAGATTGAGAGTAAGGATTCAAATGGAGTTTTTCATTTTGATTCAAAAGAAACTCCATTGTATCACAACAAAAGAAATGGAGTTTAACATATGATTCGAAATGAATTGGACAAGTTCCTGCCAATATGCATACCAAGGAACATGGCACCATCAAATTTAATACAACATTTCCAATCATCACAACAAATCCATTGATACTAAAGATGAAGGCAAATAACACCATGGTAATAGATTTTTTTAATAAATAATGCACCTAATTAGAGTTGATCAAAATATCCCTTTAATAAGAACAAGAAGATGTCTAAAACCCAAAAAACAAATACAAACTAAAATTTTTTCATCACACCAAATCCATTGATATTAAAGATGAAGAGAAATAACACCATGGTATTATTTTTTTTAATAAATAAAGCACCTAATTAGAATTTATCAACATATCCCTTTAATAAGAATCGAAAAGATATCTAAAACCCAAAAAACAAGTACAAAATAATAATTTTGATCTCTAGATGATAAACAAGAGAACATATAACTATATACAAAGGGAAAGAAAAGCATAATCCGTAAACATCATGGGATGATTAAAATGTGATATGGAAAAAACCCCAAACCTTAAGATCATTCAAATCACTCTTCTGCTATATATGTTGTGTAGAAAACGAAAAATGCTTTCTTAAATCATGGACAGTAAATAAGACCTACATAAAATCAAGGAGACAAATAGCCAAATCTGAGAAATTCCAAAGGAAGTGTTTGCTTTGCATACCTTCAAAAAGAAGCTAATTGGAAAAACCTAACAAAAGCCACTTGCAAGAAGCCTTCAATTCAAAAAGCATAGCTCTCCTCATCCTTCTTAAATGAAACAACAATTTTTCAAAAAGAATTATTCATCATATATCACCCTTTTCATATGAACATAAGATTATTGTTAAATGTACAACATCACAAGTCATTCTCCAAGCTAATCTTGTGTATCTAGGATTGGGTCTCATGTGTTAAGGTAGGGATCCTGAGTTGGACTTAGGAACTTGGAGTAGAATTCTTGGGTTGGAATCAAGAATGACTAAGTCTTCATTGTAAACGGTCATTCCTCGTGTGTTGAGTGAGTGCTCCGATATATCAAAGTGATGATGTTGTAAAGTCTTGTTGGAAAAAGCTCAGGACTTGTGTGTCAAGTCAGATCCTCATGTGTTGATGTGGACCTCCAGTTTTATAGGTAATGATTTACATGTTGAAGAATTAATGATGTCTGATGTATTACTAACATGGTCACCGATTGCTATTAAGTCTCCTTTAGAGACTGACCACGTCTAGAGTGAATTGCTCATGTGATGGCTTCATATGATTAATGTGAACTCAAATTATTAGAGCTTCAGTTAAAATAACAATGTATACCTTAGTTAAAGGAGAACTCACAGTAGTCACTTCAAGTAAATCAATCAGTATGATTTCAGTTAATAGGAGTTAATTAAGTGTTAATAAAGAATGAATAGTTAATTAAAGTGTTTTTCATTGATAACACTTAGGTTAAACTAAAAGACGACACTTTAGTTAAACCAAAAGACAACACTTCAGTTAATTAAGTGCTTGCATGACAACACTTGAGTAATTGCATTACGACACTTAAGTTAGCATCCTTAAGAAGTGTACATGCAATCAGTTAGGAGGCGAGTTCATCGCAAAGTCAGTTCAGAATGATTTAATGTCAAATCTGAGAGGCATTGCGCATTATGTATTGTGGGATTGAAGAAACCAAAGCACAACACAATTCTCAAGGAAGACAATTCGCTATTCTTGCATGTAATGCACTATTTCCCATGCAATGATTCACTACATCTTACATGGAACTGATTATTTCTTGTTATTAATGTGTTGGACACATTTCGAGTTCATGCAGTTCATCTCTCTTCTCTATTGCTCAGTATCTACACCTAGGGTGTTTTACTCTTTCTTATCTTGCTCTTGGGATGCTGAAAGCAATCTGTTATTGTAAAAGACATTCTCTGCTATCTATCATAATTATACTCTGAATATTTGTTGGGGTCTTTCATCCTCATTGTTTTGAGAGTTTTCCCCAAGGTACATCCTGTGTTATGGTTGAATTTTTTATGTGATTGAATGGTCCATTGATTCAGTATTTCCGCACTTGAAGAATTAAAGATCAAAGCTCAACATATTTGCACAAAATTCAACATGGTATCAAAGCTCAGAGCGTAAAGGAGATAAGTATTACATGAAAAATTGATCATGGTACTTGAAGTCAATGACATCGATATCAATACAACCGAAAGACTGACTTGAAAGCACTTCGAATTTCAACACTTGGAATGCCAGGGTTATGAACATTGTGGAGGAACATGACTTAGATGGATACGTATCTAATGTGGTAGAGGAGCCCAAATCTAATGTAGGGCGCATTAAATTCAAGAAGAACCAAGCTAAATCTAAATAGATCACGTTTGATTCGGTGAAGGACAACTTGATGTCCGTGATTACTCCTTTGAAGACCGCAAATGAATGTTTTGATACTTAGACAAATCACTATGAGAAGAAGGATCTAAGTCAAAAGACGGCATTGAAGAATAAGCTACGAAACCTGAAAATGGAGAAGTTTGAGACATTGGCCTCCTTCTTCACCAAGAACTCTCAGGTTATAGATCAACTTGCTTGCATTGTAGTGGTTGATGAAGATGATCTCCTTCAAACCGTTATTGATGGTTTCGCATCCTCATGGGAGACATTCTTAGCTATAGTAAATGGATGAGAGGTGAAACCTAACTTCGAGAGGTTGTGGCATGACTTCCTTCAAGAGGAAGGGAGAATCCATAGCAATATTGTGTGCACCAAAGAAGAAAACCTTACTCTCACGGCAAGGATGAAGAAAGGAAAGGCCCGCTTCTCTCAAAAGAAGTTCTCTCATCCAAAGAAGAGTATACAACAAATACTTTGACAAGTTGAAGGTTATATGCTACAATTGCAACAAGAAGGGCAATTATGCAAGGGAGTGCAAATCAAAGCAAGGTTCCATGCTTCTACTGTTATAGAATATGAAACTACTCAGAAGAATGCATCTAATGAAAAAGAGCCAAGGAGGGAGTATTACCTAGTCTAAACCTTTTTTGGATCTATCACCACAAGTGCAGAGACATGGTTGGTTAATCGTGGTGCATCCAAGAATGTGATTGGATATAGGAGCGCCATCACTAATTTGAAGGAGAAAAAGTTTGCATGCAAGGTAGAGCTAGGATATAACACAAACTATTTGATCCAAGGAGTTGTGTCTACCTCCTTCCAGTTGAGCTCAAGTGATACTCTACATGTGGAGGACATTCTATATGTTCCAAGATTCATTAGAGGATATTTCAACTCAAAATGGGCCTTTCAACCCTAATTGAAATTCCATGTCATCATGTGTTAGCCAATGAAATTGATTTAAATTTGAAATACCATATAGGTCTTAAACAATTTTTTAATATAAATTTGGGGATAGGTATCATAAAA
>LPNX010389640.1:254517-333641 GCA_001517045.1 Pseudotsuga menziesii
AAGGGAGTTAGTTAACACTCCCTAGACCTACCATGAGCTTTATTTATTTTTTATTGAGTGGGATCCCCTCTCCTAGGTTTATTTGGTCCATTGATATATTATATTATTGTATTGATCCATGTACTTTATGATGAGCTCATCTCAACCGTTGATTAAAACATTTTGATCTTTTAATCTTAGCCACCCATTTGAAAAGTGGTTATGATTTTGGTTCTCTCATTCCTATTTAGAGGAGGGAGGTTCTCATTGTAAAGGGGGTCTTTGGCTCTTAGATACAGATAATAGAAAAACTATTTTTGTGGAAATTCCTAGATCTCCTTTGCATCTGGTGTTCTTCAATGGTGATTGGAAAGTCTATTGCTTCCTAACATTTGGGTAGTTGTTGTGAGATCTATATTTTTTTGGAAACATTGTTTTGTCTACAGGAGGGTGACTTCACTTGGGCGTTTTGCAGGGGTTCCTCAACTCGCTTGGCTTGGCTTCACTTGTATCAGGAGGTTTTCATTAGTATCATTGTGATCTATGATTTCATCTTGCTATTTTTTTGTAGCATTTGATCATTTCTCTTGACGCATCAAATCTAATATGGTTGACATTTGTTGTGCAGGAGAAAGGGCACATTGGCTTCCTTGGGCAAATTATTTTACATAGAGGCTTCCTCCAAATCTTCTCAAATTGATCGAGACGACATAGATCATCATCATCAAGGCATCTACAAGGTCATCCAGGTAAGATCCACAGGTTAGTTCTTCTTCTCTTGATCTCAATCCATTGGCATCTTCATTTTCATGTTAAAACCCTAAATATAAAAAATCAAAAAATATTATAGATCAAACCACTTGATCTCTTGACAAACCATTTCTGGGTTTTGTAGATCGGTTCAAACCTTAAGTGAGTCTTTCTAGAAATTTTGCTTAGGTGACTTCATTGGGCCCAAATACCAAGGCACTGCTCTCTAAACCCTAGCACAACCCTTCATTTAGCCATTTTCTCTTGCGATTTGATATTGTCCTTGAGGCTCTGGTACTTTGATATTGTTATACCTTCATTCAAGTCTATCCCGTGGTACTGGGTAGCCCCAATCCTATTTTTACCCTCTCTGCATTGGTCACGTTTCCCAAGGCAGTGGATATTGTCATCTTTTGCTAGTACCTTGATTCTAGATCTAGTAATAGGCTCATAAGTTATTAGTATTTCGAACTTGGATCAAACTTCTTATCTCATAAACCCTTGATCCAAGCCCTAATTCACCTTGTGACTTCTAGGGTTTACTTCACCTTACAACTTACATACTTCAACTCCATTTGATTTGATCTGGTGTTTTGGTCTGATCTCTCCTGTCGAGAGTAGATCTAGGTCTCTCCCATTGTTGTCTTGAGCTAAGACAACATCAAGTGAATATTGCCTCGATTGGCGTGACAACCATCCATTTGGGAATCAAGGCTATCTTGGTTGCACCTCTTTAGTTTCCCATCCTTCTATCGTCCATCCTGGATCCACCTCATAGAGGCAACTATAAGTTTGGTGATAACAGATACTAACATTTGTATTATAGCCAATTGCACCTACATATTCTCTTATCCTCTTGATGCTGACGTTTTGTATTGGCATGAGCTTTGGTTGTTTCATTTCCATTTTGATGAACCTAGGAAATTGATTTTGAGAGCTTCTAATATGGATCAAACATTGCACCTGCATATTCTCTTCTCCTGTTGATGCTACCATATAGTGTTGGCACGAACTTTAGTTGTTCCATTATTTGATGAGCCTACGAAATAGAAGTTGAGAGCTGCAAATATAGATCAAACTGGATGCCATGGGCTTCCTCTTATCTCTTCATGATTCTTCACAAGTCCCTTGCTTGATGACGGGAACAATAATACACCCTTTTTTCTTTCAGCATTTTTTTTGTGAGTTGGTCCAAAATGCCAAAGATGTTATGGCATTGCATTCCAAAAGATTTTTTTGTAAGGCTCGCACCCACAAAGTTCCAAAACAGTGACCCTGAGCAAGGAGTGCCTTAACAGTGCACCCATTCACTGTATATTCTACACCCCGTGGGCACATACCAAAAGATATTCACACGATCATAATTGTATAAAAAAGACAGATCTATCACAAGCACAAAAATCACATCCTGAAAATATGAAAATATCAAAGCAAATGATATTGACCAACCCTGGGTGTTGTGCATTTTGCCCATCAAATACAGTTTTTTTTTATAACCATCAAATAATACAAAGAAATTGTCAAAACATTTAGTTACAGTGTTGTAACCGTCATTTTTGACAGGTGTACTGTTTTGCAAATTCCTACCATGGACAACACCACTGCACCGAGTTACGTAACTCGTCCTTCAAACATTACTTTTTGAATAACGCATATATGATTATTTAGCTGTACGAGGTTCAGCCAAAGGAAACAAAGGTAAACTTACAGCAACAGTCATAAGAAACTGATCGAGGTCCAACCAACTGAAAAAAACAAGCATCTGGAAATGTAAATAACCAACAGCTTTGGTATGCTCACCAACATTACAACACAAAACATAATCTTTTAACAGCCGTTTCCATGCTTCTGATAGATAGAAATATCACTGGGACGCATTATCATCCTGTGGTACATTTCTGATGCCTTGAATAAATGCTTGCAACTGACTTCTTGTCATCAGAGACTAAAGTCAGTATGGAATTTGCATGTAAGCTGCATCTGATATGAATGGCACATCAGCATACATGCCTCTCAAAGCACACCGCATGCATTCTATAACAGTAAAGAGAAATGCAAAGGAAATAACAATCCAATGATGCATTCCAATCTTCCCCCAATAAAGTCCTTTTGGCAAGAACTTATCATAAACTGTTCCATGTATCGACAAAGTGATCTCTAACAACATCGCAGTAATGGTGTGAAATCTGAAAAAATGAGGCCATTTATTATTTCTTACAATTCCTAGGTATGCTCCAAAAAAATAGGCATAAAAGAACCACTCAGGCAGTCTGAAAACGGCCCCAAAAAAAGGATATGTCCACTCTTCAAAATACTCCAAAAAGGGATGAATATTATAAACCGTTTCTGCATTGAGCCAAGTCTCATGTAAAGGCATAAGATAAGGGAGACATGCTAAAGTTCTCCACCACCATTTTGGTTTCTTTGTCATTGGAGGGTATCCTTTGTAAGTAGGAACATCATCAGCTGCTCTTGGACTCGCTCTTCTCCAATTTCGTCTTACAATAGTAGGTAAATGAACTCTTAAACTTCCATACTCTCCTGCTAAGAAGGGTGTAGAGGCAGATGTACATAAGCCATTAAGTCCTGAAGAAATAAGACAACCTGGAACAAAATAAGCATCCCAAAGTCGAGCCAGAGCTTAGTATAATGACATAAAGATAGATGCCTTTCACTAAAAAGCCCAATTGGAGAACTCAAGGAAATGTCTCAAACCAGCATTTTTACAATTTAGGAGGGCCACTGACATTATATTACAGCCATTTGTCTAGGGACTTGTATTCTGACCACTATTCACTTCAGAGTGCGAACTAAAACATACAGGGTCAGAACTCTCTTTTTTCCACCCAGGAAAAGACAATACTTTAACTTTTAGCACATCACTCATCTAACATAACAGTGTTATTCAGATCGACCTTTATCCCGGATTTATATTTAGATCCCAGCAGAGTTATTAAGATGAGGATCAATAAAGAGATCAAGACTGAGTTGTTAAAGAACCTTTATTCAGCATTCAAGAAAGTGATAAATCAAAACTCAAATAATGAAACTCAATTATTGTTTGAACACCAAACAATAAGACCTTCCATTCAAACATATTTCTCACCTTTCGAAGTACAAGTCCCGACTCGTGAGATGGACCTTTCCCTCAAATTGTGCGTATTCCTCACTGAGGGGAATGAACATGCAAAAGGGGTATGGTGAACAAATTGAAATGGAACTGCCCCTGCCTTTTGTGCACCATGTTGATAAATCCTGAGAATAGGCTGTGTGTTATGTATGAACATGCCATGCTGTCCACTTTGAGCCATTGTCAAGCAGCTTCCTGGCATTGCAAAAAGAAAACTAATCCAATAAACCCACATGTAAGGCAGCATGCAAGCACAGAAAGAATTACTAAAACAATCTGCCAGAGCATTCATCATGGAAACATGAATTAAAACTTTCAAAAAGTAAGCTAGTAAAACAGAGTTGTACTTTCAGATGCAAGCCACCCAACATGCAAATGTTGGAAGAATATCAACTACAAAATCAAAAACTTGAGAGAGCAAGTTGTGGGCATAGTTCTTGCTCAACACTGGTCCTGAATTTTATCAGATGAAGCTAAACAATTTCCCTAATCAAACTTCACTGACAAGAAAGTTTTAAACAATGTACTAAACATGTACCTAGACCTCTATTGCCTTGTTAAGATCTCTTGGAACAGTTCATTTAATATTATTTTGGCAATAATCAAACTGCCTAGGATGAACATGAAACAATGTGCAAATACCTGAGAACCATTTCTCTGGTAGTAGACCTCTATATCAAAATTCGTCAAAGGTACTTGTTATGGCCAATGAGTATTTGTTATGCTCAACGAGTCAGTATGGATAAACCACAAAAATGAGACCATTGTCCCAATATTGGACCTCTATCAAAAGACTCAACCAGTAATAGGTATGTATGGATCAACTGCAAAACTGGACCACTTATCCAATATCAAACACAACAAGTAATGGTATACTCAATAAACAATAATACTCAACAAGCAATTGTTATACTCCATGTGCAATTGTTATAACCAACAAGCAAGTACAACTAGTCAGTTCAAATGCCAAGATAGTAGTGTTAGAATGATGGTAATCTTAACATGTGATCATTTATGGCCAAGCACCCTTATTAACTGTATCACTAGGTTATGGCTTACGAGCCAATCTAGTCAACATTATTTCACATTACTTTAGGAGACTAAGGTCAACCTAAGCTTTATATGGGCCCATAAACCCCTCATGGAGAGAGGGACCCCACCTCAAGAACAACTCATGCCTCATTTGTAATATCATCTTGTATTAATCTCGTAATTGATTATTTAGCCTACAGGAACCATATTCTCTTGTCCATGGGCGCTCTCTCTCTCTCTCATGTGATCCTATTGATGTGATATACCTTTGAGTAGTGTTGTTATAAATCTATGTTGTTCTACTTGGATGGATTGGGGTTTGCTTAAGTTTTCATCCTAGATCTATGATTTCAACAAAATCTCAAAAAGCCAATGTGGCCCTTCTTTTCCGATCCGATGTTGTTTCAACTTTCAGGGTTAAAACTAGGGCTTTCATCACTTTTGGGGACAGCTGCAAATTTCTAGGGTTTTTTTTCGCTGGTGCACTCCTTTGGCAGTTTTTTGGTCTTTTCAGCAGAGTTCAGGTGATTTTCTTCTAGACTTGTGCTCTTTCTAGGGCAGCATTTCACTCTCCTCTTTTTTCAACCCAAACACTGCATTTTCAGGGCAGCAAAGGTCTGAAACAAGGGCTTTTCAATGTGGTTTCAGGACAGCAGCCATTTTTTAGGGTTTTTTACCCTGTTGATTCAAAACAGTACCAAGATTGCATTGAGTATTTATTGAATATCTTGTTGACTCCATTAAGGCACTTGTTTACTAACCTCATAGGAAGGTCTTGTCAAAGATAGCGAAGTTCTTGTTGCATACTTTATAGGGCTATTTCTCTCCACTTTTGGGAAGCCTCTCATGTCAAGAGGAGCAGACCTAAAGAGAGAGGAAAATGCATTGTGGTGACATTGGGTGCATCTCCTAAAAAGTTGTCAATCTTAGCACCGGCCCTCATGACCAAATCAAAAGGGTGCTAATTTGTGAGGTAACATTTTTTGGTGTGTTGTTGGGGACAGCTTGAAGATTGTTGTATAACAATCTGGGCATGTTGTTGGGTCAAGACCCAATCTCCCTGGCATGAACGACAAATTTTGTGATAAAGCATTTTGTGAAGTTGATTTAAGTTTTTGTACTATGGTAAGATTATTGTTGGGGACTAACCTTGCAGGTCTTATCTGGCAACTCCACTGAAGAAAATACAACAAAAAGATACACTCTAAGACAAAGGCCTTAGCTATTAGTGACACTATTGGTTGTAAAATCCTAAAGGTGAACACTTCCATCAATTGAGAAGAAAAAGTTCATCCTGGCGACTCCATTGAAGCATTCTATTCAATAGGACGAACATTTATTCTAATTTTGGGGAATATCTTGATTGGCTTCTCAAAATCTATGGCCCTATGGATTTTTCAAATATTTGGCCTCCTGCTCATGAAAAAACAGATGCAATGCATGGAAACTCCAAAGTTTCATGATGATGGAGATTCAGGTTTGGTTTATCTTGCAGCCTTTTTCAAATTTGTAGGGGATAATGGCACCTTTTATGAAAATGATATGATGATTTATTTCTCATTTGGCTTTGAGGACTATGCCAAGCACTGGTATAACTACCTTGGAAAGAGAACAATTACATCTTTTCTAGTCTTTTTGTAAGCATTTTGTAAGCGTCGGTGCCCCAACGACATTGATCAATGATTACCTAAAGTTCAAGAAATCAAGACATTATGTTACCGAACAAACTAGCAGGGCTAGTGCCCAGCAAGCACATGCAAGGACTTGTGACCCAATGTCACCTCAATCACAAATCTTTAACTTCTTCAGAGAGTGCTTGACCTCCAAGGAGAGAGCCCTTATATACTACCTGTCAACACACTAATACCTTCCACAACCTCAAGATAAGATCAGTCCTTAAATGGAGTCACCTTGAGAATGAAGAAGACATACTTAAGGATAATTCAGTTTGTCAAGTACTACTTAAATAATCAACAAAGTTGATATAGCAACGTCAATATACAATCACCAAAAATAGTGCTGATATAAATAACCACCCTAGAATGCAAATATGATAATCATTTCACTTATATCACTCGTCGATCATAAAGATCCTTTGAATCACAACTATGCCCAAAATCATAGAACAAAGTATGATTGTAAGCGTTCCAACTCAGATTTGCATATAGGCATACATTAATAGCAGAATAACCCAAATAAGTTCTTATCATTTAGAAGTTGTAGTATTCACCTTCACAATTCAGGGTAAGATGGCACCGTAAAAGTATTCCAATTATACTAGACATTGATATCAGCATTCATCAATATTTTTTATGCATGCAAAGACCACACAATCTATGGATAAGACCAACACTCTCAGGGTATTAACCGCTGACACTAACAGTTAATGCAATGGAGAATTTAACAGCTATTGATCATAAATGCATCAAATAGTACTTGTACTATTCCCACAGTTTCAAATATTGGTCCACTTTTAAGTATATGATAATGATTTCAAATTGTTGTTTAAGCATAAACATCAGTAATGTAATCACATGTAAGTCAATTTCAGGTGCAGTGTCAAAATTATCATAAACAATTTCTAAAAATAATAGTAGTGCATTCTAACTAGCATATCCAACCACTGTTTACATGTTTGCAAATCTAAAATGTAACTAGCAGCAGTTTGTAAGGTTGATGAGCAACTATGAAAAGCCTTTAAAGGCCTGGTGGTATGGCTACACAAGTAATCCAAGGCAATAAAACAACAAGAGTGAAGAATGCTTGGATCAAAAGGTAAGGTTTAAGTGCACTGTAACAGGTACCTCAGATTTGTGACAAGTTGCAGCAGGGAAAAGAAAGATACCAGAACTTGCAGCAGAGGGAGAACGTTAGGGAAAATAGGTCTTAGGAAGACGCCCTAGGGTTTTAGGAAAGAGAAAGAGAGGGTGTTGGCTAGGGTAGTGATGGGGGGAGACCAAGACTTGAAGAATGAAGGCTGAGGGTTAAGATGGAGGCTTAGGGCAGATTTTAGGACTGTTTTTAGGTTTTTATGGCAGATTTTAGGGCTTCTTATAATTTTTCCCTAGGTTTTTTAGGGTCTGAAATGGAGGGCCGGATTTGTAGGAGTGAGGGCCAAAAATTTAGGAAGGTCAAAAATTGAAAACAAAAAATATTTTTTTATTTTTTAGGGTTTCAAGCATGAAATTGTATATCTAAATTTAACCTAATCTACCATGCAAAATGCAATAATTACACGTTAAATGCAAGAGTAATTTGATAAGAATGACAACTGAGGATTTTTAGGGATGAGACCCTTAAACCATAGACTAAAGGAAGGTGACCAGCCTTCCTCTTGGAGGTATTTCTCCTTGCCTACTAGATTAGGGCTTCTTAAAACCTCATCTAGGGTTCATTTCAAGAGCCTAAACTAGGGCAAAGTTGGAATCCAAGGCTAAACTTCGTAAAAACCTTCTCTTAGGAGTGTTTTTACTATGCAAAGGGGATAGAAAGTAAATAAAAGGCCCTATACAAAGAGAATGCAGCCCTAGGGATACCATTCAATCATTTAGAAGCAAAATTTACCTACCATTCACCAAGCAAGACTAAAAAAATGGAGTAGACTTACTTGAGCATAAGTTCTTTTAACCATTCTAGCATCCACAAAGCATGAGTAAACCAAAGAGAGCATCCAACTTCATACACGAGCAAGAGAAAAAACCTCCAAGATGTGCGCATTACTCCCAAAGCCTATCTTGGGTAAAAAAGTAACACAATGAAGTTTTATCTCATAAGTTGTGTTTCAAATGAAGTGAGGAGAGGCTTGTTTATGGCCTTCTCACACTCACTTTACAAATATAACCAAGTTGACATGCCTTTAGAATGTCAACTTGAAATTATGATATGTCAACTTAAGTTATAACATAAATAATATAAAAATAATCAAATGTGTGGGTAACTTGGGGCATTTTCCTTAGGGTTTACTAAAAAATGACTAAATTAGCTAAAAATGAGCAAATTACTCTAATTTGAAGGATGGAGTAAGCAGGGGGGCTCCATGCCCCATATGACCTCAACAATGTTGATAATCCCTCAATGACCCCCCCTAAAATAAGCAATATGGCCTAGTGGAGATGATGACGTCATCAATGGAAGAGGCCCAAGGAGAGAGAACGCTAGTCTGCAAAGGGAATAATAGGGTGCCCAAGGTGACCTGGAAGAGAGACAAAAGCCTCACAGCTGAAAGAAATTTCACTAGAATAATGAAACAAGTGGGGGGTCATGCGACCCAATGATCTACCCTAGGAGCCCTAGACACCAACCCCAAGGTTAAAAACCCCAACAAAGGGCAATCAACAATGCCACTAAGCCATAGTACTCCTAAAGACAAAACCAAAGGGTCCAGACATAATCATCCCTCAGAAAATGCTGGATAACACCCCTCCTAGGCTGAAAAAATGACCCTCTCTCCCTGGGGACACATCTAAAGGTGCGGTGGTATTGGTACCACGTAACGTTGTCTCCAACTGCGCGATGAGTGCTCTTCCCGGGAGTGCTCGAGAACCAGTGAATCTTGTGGGTACCTGTAGACCTACACACACATCAAATATCCAAGGAGATCAACAACATCATGAGGTAGACACTTCCATCCTACTTTGCTTGTATATAGATATGAAAAACAAACTTAATAACAAGCACACTAAATGTAGACAATATGCAAACATGAAAGAATGACAAACATAATGCAACATTATATGCCTAACTCAAATGAAACTAAACCTATCTATGTTAAACATGATAACCAAAATGAGCTAAGTGAAATCATACCACCAATGTAGCTAGCTAAGTATGCAATTCATACCTAAACTCTTTCCTTTGTCTTTAGAGACAATCCATGATAATATCTCATCGATGATAAGCTAAGTACGTACCAAGACTTCTTTCAGGATGGGAAATGAAGCTTGAATGGATGAAGGACCCTGGAAGCCTTGGTATTGATGCCATGGAAAGGGATTGCTCTGGCAAGCTTCATTTACTGGACTTATGTATGGGCCACCTCCATCATACATTGGCATTGAGGAAGAATTTTGCACGAATCTGGTCATTTGATTTTGAACTTGAGAGACCATTTGCAAAGGTGAGCCACAAAAATCTTCAGGATTCTTTTTTAGGGCTAGCTCTAACATATTCCTGTGCCTGTTCAAACATTATTTTAGACATAGAAGCACATTTTTCATCTTTGGAACATTTATGCTAATACCTTCAGTATTCTTTAAAATTTTGAAACTGCCAGCCATATGATTCATACCTTCATGCTTCAAACTAAAAGATAAACAATAAATGTTATGAAAATGAGGAATGAAAATCATACCTGCCCACATACCTGTCTCGACCTTGTTGAAATGCATGATTAAGGATTTATCTATAGAGGATAGAAAGAGTTGAACAACTCATACAATATTTTCTAAGAGGTGCTACAGAGAATAGTACGCATGACCTACTGGGATGGATGACAAACCAGTTAGCTCTATATATGTATGGCATACCACACTTCTCTTGGTACTAGGCAAGCAACGCTGAACTAAGTCATACGGCACCTCGTTAGGGGTGTGTTTTCCCAAATCTTCACACTCTATATCATATTGAGGCATCTGGGTATAGCAATCATCTGTAATGTCTAGCGGTGCTTCATCTTCAACTGTAGTCGCAAAAGGATTGATCCATTCTTTATCATTAACATCACAAGGGAATGGGATAATCATACCCTTTTCATTGATTATATCTTCGATATCCTTGCTCGAGGTAATCGTGACTTCTTCGTCACTATAGAGTCTGGAAACAACACTACCAAAACTCGAAGAATCGTACAGCGGAGGACCCATAAATTTCCAATAATCACCATCCTCAATAATTTTGTCATTATGTTCCAAGAGATCTAAGATGTCATAAGAAATTGTTGTGTGCTGGAAAGGAGAACTCACCCTTTCCTTCTGCTCTTCAACTAGGATTTCTTGCTCTTCATATGTAGGATCACAATCATATTCGTCTGCATGAGGAACTTCCTCTTCGAATACTATGCCTGAGACATCATCAATTAGATTTTGAACAATGACTTCTCCAACCTGATTTTCATTCTAAATTTCTTTACAGAACAAGTTCTTTGCATGTTCGACTTAAGGCATCTGTTTATTACGTCGCCCTAGATCCCGATAGCTACATAATGTTTCTACCAATTCCGCAAAGGACGATATTGTTCCTTTGTCTGGGCCCACAAATCAAGCAAGAGCCTTTCTTCCGAAGTGAAGAACAAATAATTTCATGTAAATGTCATCTTCTTCTTTTTTAATACCATATTCTAGAGCCAAAGTCATAAACCATTCAACATGGTGCACGGCATTATCATGGCCACCCTTGAAGGCATGCCAAAATATCTCTGGTAGCTCATCTGAATGTCCTAGAAAGTTTGATAAATTAAGAGGAGCGAAACCTATTTCAATTTCCGCATCTGTCGAATTATCAAGATCTTTAAATTCAAATGGAATATCCATGTTGATTTCTTCATTAGAAGCATCTTGTTTTAGGCTATTTCCCAAGGTCTCTTCCCATATATGGTTGATCACGGCCTTTCTTTTATGTTCCTTCATCTCATGATCCCACTCCTCACTAAATGCATCGATCAACTGTCTGAGCGAAGAAAAACTTTTATGAAGGAAACCTTCATACTAGTTTCTGACATCCTAGTTGTCCTCTAAGTTCAAAGATAACAGAAAGCTTCATTTTAATGTTCTCAAGTATGCTATTGTTTCCTTGGAGAAATTGCAAGAACGCCTAGATATGTGTTGCAGCCTGATACTTATATTCATGAGACAATGGAAAAAGTGCCTTCCCATCGTCTTCAATAGCATACCGATGTGGATAGCTTGGAATGTATGAAAAATCCAATACATCCATCTACAATTCGTAAGAAGATGCCATATCATCTGGCTTTCCTCGTGGTCCTCGTAGAGTACTTTTATTTTCTTCTATGGGAGTCGCTAGGTGAGACCTGCCAAGTTAGGCTTAAACAATCTCACCAAAGTATTAAACAAAAACGTACCTGAGAAGATGGTGATTGATGGGTTGAGTTCTTAATGGATTCCCCAGAAAATCCTGTCAGATTATTCCTTATAAATATATATACCTTGATATCAGTGATGACGTACCTTAAGACTTACCAACAATGTCATTCTTGCCCGAATAAGTCACCTCAACAAATTAGAGATCCTCGGCAACGACGCCAAAAATTTTACCGGACAAACTAGCAGGGCTAGTGCCCAGCAAGCACATGCAAGAACTTGTGACACAATATCACCTCAATCACAAATATTTAACTTCTTCAGAGAGTGCTTGACCTCCAAGGGGAGAGCCCTTATATATTACCTGTCAACACGCTAATACCTTCCACAACCTCAAGATAAGATCAGTGCCCTAAATAGAGTCACCTTGAGAATGAAGAAGACATACTTAAGGATAATTCAGTTTGACAAGAATTACATAAATTATCGCCAAATTTGATATAGCAACGTCAATATACACTATTAATCATAAATGCATCAAATAGTACTTGCACCATTCCCATAGTTTCAAATATTGGTCCACTTTTAGGTATAAGATAATGATTTTAGATTGTTTTTTAAGCATAAACAACAGTAATGTAAACACATGTAAGTCAATCTCAGGTGCAACATTAAAATTATCATAAACAATGTTTAAAAATAATAGTAGTGCATTCTAACTAGCATATCCAACAACTGTTTGCGTGTGTGTAGATCCAAAATGTAATTAGCAGCAGTTAGTAAGGTTGAGGAGCAACTATGAAAAGACTTTAAAGGCCTAGTGGTATGGCTACACAAGTCATCCAAGGCAAAAAAACAACAAGAGTGGAGAACACTTGGATCAAAAGGTAAGGGAAAGTGCACTGTAACAGGTACCTCAAATTTGTGACAAGATGCGACAGATAAAAAAAGGATACTAGACTTGTAGCAAAGGGAGAACATTAGGGAAAATAGGTCTTAGGAAGACATCATAGGGTTTTAGGAAAGAAAAAGAGAGGGTGTTGGCTAGTGTAGTGAAGGGGGGAGGGCGAGGCTTGAAGAATAAAGGCCAAGGATTAAGAGCGAGCTTTAGGGCATATTTCATGACAGTCTTTAGGGTTTTTAAGGCATATTTTTGGTTTTTTAGAATTTTTAAAATTTTAAGCTTCCTATAATTTCGCCCTAGGGTTTTTAGGGTCTGAAATGAGGGTTGAATTTGTAGGAGTGAGGGCCGAAATTTTAGGAAGGCCAAAAATTGAAAAAAAAATATATATATATATTAGTGTTTCAAGCATAAAATTGCAGACCTAAATTTAACCTAATCTATCATGCAAAATGTAATAATTACATATTAAAATGCAGGAGTAATTTGATAAGAATGACAACTTAGGGTTTTTATGGATGAAAAACTTAAACCCTAGCCTAAAGGAAGGTGACTAGTCGTCCTCTTGGAGGTATTTCTCCTTGCCTACTAGCTTAGGGCTTCTTGAAACACCATCTAGGGTTCGTTTCAAGAGCCTAAACTAGGGAAAAGTTGGATAAAAGACTAGACTTCGTAAAAACCTCCTATTAGGAGCATTTTTAGTATTTACTATGCTAAGAGGATAGAAAGTAGATAAAAGGCCCTATTAAAAAAGAATGCATCCCTAGGGCTACCAGTCAATCATTCAAGAAGCAAACTTTACCTACCATTCACAAAGCAAGACTAAAAAAATGGAGTAGACATACTTGAGCATGAGTTCTTCTAACCATTCTAGCATCCACAAAGCATGAGTAAATCAAAGAGAGCATCCAACTTTATCCACAAAAGCAAGAGAAAACCCTCCAAGAGGTGTGCATCACTCCCAAAGACTATCTTAGGTAAAAAAGAAACATAATGAAGTTTTATCCCATAAGTTGTGTTTCAAATGAAGTGAGGAATGGCTTATTTATAGCCTTCTCACACTAACTTTACAAATATAGCAGGCCGACATGCCTTTAGAATGATAATTTGAAATTATAACATGTCATTTTAAAATTATAACATAAAATAATCAAATATGTGGGTAAGTTGGGGCATTTTCCCCAGAGTTTACCAAAAAATGACTAAAATAGCTAAAAATGAGCAAATTACTTCGATATGAAGGCTGGAGTAAGTAAGGGGTGAGCGTCATGCCCCATCTAACCCCAACAATGTTGATAATCCCTCAACACCCCCCCCCAAAAAAAAAGCAATACAACCTGGTGGAGATGATGTCGTCATCAATGGAAGAGGTCCAAGGAGAAGAGGACGTTAATCTACAAAGGGACCAAGGAGTGCCTAAGGTGACCTGGAAGAGAGACAAAGGCCTCACAACCAAAAGAAATGTCACCAAAGTAATGAAAAAAGTGGGGGATGATGTGACCCAGTGATCTTCTAGGAGCCCCGGACACCAACCCCAGGGTTAAAAACCCCGACAAAGGGCAATCAACAATGCCACTAAGCCATAATACTCCTAAAGACAAAAACCAAAGGGTCTGGCCATAACCATCCCTCATAAAATGTTGGATAACACCCCTCCTAGGCTACAAAAATGATCCTCTCTCCCTGGGGACACATCTGAAGGTGCATTGATATTGCTACAACGTAACACGTTCTATGATGCACAAAAAATTGTTGAAGAGGGTCTCGAACCATTCTTGAAAGAAGAAGATGCTTCTACTCCATTGCTTAAAGATGAAGACATTGTAAAAGACCATTGTGATGAAAATCAACCCTTAAAAAGATCTCATGAAGAAGCCATTGTTGAAGAATCTGTCTTTGAGGATTTAGTGAAAAGAAGTCAAGGAAAACGACATCTCGAACCCTATGCTTGAAGAGGATGGCACTTTTGAAGACAAAGATAAAGTTGTTCAAGAAAGTGAAGCCAAGGAAGTCCATGAAGAATATCTATAGAAGGAGCTCAAAGAAGAAGCGCATGAAAATCAAGAAGTGTTTATTGAAGAAAGTGAAGAAATGGTGAATTCTCCTTACCATTGTTTCCAAGATTCCTATGATGTCTTGGGCCTTTTGAAAGAAAATGGCAAGATTCCTTCTTTGTTGTTGTAATTGTAACTTCGGAAGATATTTTGACGTATATTACTATTGTATATTGTTGTACCCCTATCGAAGATGTATGTTCCTCCTTCGGGGATGTCATCATTGTGTATGGTCACTGAGGTAAACCCTTCGTTGTAAGTCGGGCCAATAGTCCCCAGGTTAAATAAAGGAAAATGTATTTGTGAGTATTCTTAGGTAGATCGGCCCCAAAGGTAACCTAGCCAACCTAGTGGTTGAGTTAACAACTCAACGAAAGAATACAAATAGGGAGGCGCCCTCCTCATTTGTCACACACTTCACTTGCTCTCTCATGTGCGCATTAAGAGAGAGAGGAAGAGGAGGGGCAGAGAGTAGTTGCAGACATATTGTTCTTGGGTTATTCTATCTTGTCATCTTATCTTTGTGACGGAACTATTCTGAGGAAGTTTGCGGGGTTTTCTACTTTATGGTTTCCCCGATGAAAATCTTTGTGTCTTGCGTATCTTGTGTATCTTTGATGCATTGTTGTGCTTGTTATTCTTTCAAATAAAGATCCTAAGATAAATAAATTAGAAAAACTAACATGATATCGGAGCCACTCTGAAAAAAGGCATTATGCAGGCAAAATATAGCTACAATGGCAGCCACTGGAAATTAGGGTTTCAAGCTTGAAAACCCTAGAAGACTAAATCTAGTCATCTTGGCACTTTCGCTATAACTCGAGATTGAAGATATTTTAGGAGCCAAAACTTTTATAGCCAGAAGATGAAATCTTGTTGTACCTTGTGTGAAAGTTGCAACCTTAGATTCACTATACTTCAGGATATATGATTCCTCCAAATCAGGGTTCTAGCCTCCTCCAGAATACAGTCATAAACAAGTGATGTAGGGAGAATTGCTATATCTCTGGCTAGGAAGCTGCAAATGAAATTTTGCAACGTGTTGCAGGTAGGGCACAAACTGTAGTTTCTTTGGTTCGCTTTTCAGACCCCGAATGTGAAATAGTGACACATGGCAGTCCGTACAAGTTCGCTACGCTGAACAGTCCTCAAAACAGTCACCTTGGGAAATTCGACAGAAGTCCCACTTGGAGAATCCAATTCTGCACTAACCTATGGGGTTGGAAAGAAGACAGGCCAGGCTACCTCACTGCTAAGTTTCAGACTGTGAGGAGAAGAAACTTCGGAGATACAACAGAATCAATATCAGACAATTATGTAGAAGAAATTGGAGAAACTAGGGCTTCCTATTTCGGGAGCTTCCCACCACTGTCTTCAAAAAAGGAATACATTGGAATACTCGCCTTAAAGAGGGGCATCTTTCTATCTAATCAGAAGTTTGAAATTCAAGGTTTGGAAAATTAGGGTTTCTCTGCAAACCCTAGATCAGCAAGCTCTGGAACCAGGTCAAACACCTCAAATCGGTAAGATAATCCTTGTTATTTCCATTTGAGGTTCTCATTTCAAAATGAATAATCACACCCAACTTGATATAAGCTTGGTGAAGCTGACAACTTTCGAGCATGGAAGTATAGGATCTCCCTGATCCCTAAAGAAAAGTACTTGGATCAGTAAGGAAGTTCTCAAAGTTTGAGGGAGATGAGGCTAAGACTAGAGCCAAGAGAATCATTGCAAATTCTATTAAGGATCATCTCATCCCTCATGTGTCATCCTTGAAGACACCAATGGAAGTGTTCGATGTTGTGACGAAGCAGTCGAAGAAGAAGAAGAGATTTTTATAACCACCTTGAATGGCCTCCTAAGATCATGGGATTCATTCATTCAAGGAATGTGTGCCAGAAAGAAGTTGATTACCTTCAGCAGACTCTAGGAAGAGCGCACACAAGAAGAAGCTCGACTCATAACAAGAGAAGAGAAGATGGGAGCAACTGAAGATCAAGCTCTCACAATTCAAAGAAGAAAGAGAAGATTCCTTAAGTGATGAGGAATATGTACTTTAATCCAAAAGGATTCAACTCATGAAGAACCTCCTATCTATCTCAGCATTTGGATAAGAAATGATGCAGTTGTGAATGAAGAAGATGATGAAGCAGAAGACTAGTTATTCTTGCAAGGACATATGGATCAAGAAGGAGTCTACCCACCAAACAAGCAAAGATAAGTATTCAATTGTCATTTCATGATATTGTTTGGTTGTGCACTTGTTTATATTTAGTTGATGTGTTATGCATATTTGTGTGTTTGCATTTATACTATTGAATTGCACATGATGGGTAAGAATTCAATGATGTTGTACAACATTCCATTGCTACTTATCTAGATTGAAACCTCTTTGTTGACATTGGGTAGAAGGCATCTAGAAGTTACTGTATGTGTAAGGGATATGGATGAATGTTGTAGCATTGGCTAAGATAGTTGCATGACTGTGTGACACATATTTATCACTATTAATATGTTTTGGAAATTATAAGATGTTTCTAATGCAATTGAACTTGACTTGTAGATTTTTCCGAAGAACAAGTGACGACAATTCATAAGAGTAACCTGAAGCTCCACGGGTTAGAGACACTGTGGCAAAAGAAATAGCTTCAGAAGAATATAAGGAGAAAGGTAGATCCACCTCGAGAAATAAAGACCATCTTGGGCACAAGAGATCATCCAAGATAAAGAATAGTATGACAAGACTTCCAAAGAAAGTAAGAGGCCTCGAACACACTCCAGTTATGTGACACAGCTGAGTGACATCATTGATGCAAATCCTTCCAGCTATGAAGAAGTAGCTAAGAAGGGAAGGAGACTATGATCAAAGAGTATAAGTTGATCATGGGGAATGATGTCTAGGATGCGGTTTCGAGACCTGAAGGAAAGTCCATAGTGTCTTCCATATGGATCTACAAAATCTAGGATGCAGTAGATTTTCACATCGAGTGATACAATCCAAGATTCGTAATACGAGGCTTCTCACAGAAAAAAGGCATAGACTACGAGGAGACACTTGCACCAGTTGCGAGGTACACTTCCATTAGATCCATACGTGCAGGTATGAGATGGGAGATATACTAGCCAGATATCAAGATGGCATTCTTGAATGGCGTAGTCGAGGAGGAAGTGTACATAAAGTAGCCATTGGGAGTCGAGACACATGACAAGCAGACTCGTGTGCAAATTAAAGAAAGCCTTGTACGAGCTCAAAAGGCACCCATGGGATAGCACATACAGTTACATGAGGAGCTTCAAGATCACTTAAAGTGATGAAGATCTTCACCTCTACTACAAGGTCGAAGATGAAAGCCTATAGAGGACGACAAGCTCATAGATGGGTGCAAGAAGAAATTTTTACCACAGCTCAAGATAGAGGATCTTGGTATCCAGTGACCTTAAATGGATACATAGAAGATCAGTAGCAGAGGAAGCTACTTGTCACTCCAGTACAAAATGTTTCAATACGTAGAGTACAAAATGCAGAGGGAGGATGATACCCGGCTTCAGAGGGAGTGACTGCAGAAGATCCTCAAGTTCGACATGGTATGGCAGGATGGACAGCTTACTTATGGGCCTAGGATTTACTGAAAGTAAAATGGATTCCAACCTTTACTTCAAGGTTGAAGGCGAAAGACCAATGATACTCCTACTTATATGTCGATGTCTTGTTCTTGACAGGGGGGACAAACTCATTGAAGATGCAAGGAGGAGACTTGTCACCGTCTTCAAAATGAAAGACCTAGGGATGATGCACCACTTCTTAGGCATTGAGGTGTGGCAAAATGCAGATGAGATTTTCCTTGGTTAAGGAAAGTATGCAGTGGAGATTCTGAAGAAATTCGGAATGCTGGACCGCAAGGCGATAGCCACACCTATGGCATCGAACTTGAAGCTTTTGTGTGATGCTTCATCAAAGTCGCTTGATGCCACGATGTATCGTAAGATGTTTGGCTCATTGATGTGCCTGACGAATGTGAGACCAGACATATGCTTTGCTGTGAACACCCTAAGTCAATTCCTGACGGATCCGACACATGTTCACCCGGTTGCAACAAAGCATGTATCGAGGTACCTAAAGGGTACAATTGAGTATGAGCTCAAGTATGATATGAATCAGAAGACTAACTTGCACGGTTATGTTGATTCGGATTGGGCAAGCAACGCCACTGAGAGGAAAAGCACCTTGGGTTGTTTCTTCAAGTTTGAGATCCAGTATGATCTACTGGTTTGGCAGGATGTAGTCCTGCATGGCACCGAGTACAGCCAAGGCAGAATATGTTTCCACTTGCTTGGCTAGTTGTGAGGCAGTATGTTTTTGAAAGATACTATCTGATTTGATTGATCTAACTTGCAGCTTTCTATGATGCAAAGAGGAGCAGTGAAACTCCTGTGTGTGATCCAAATCGAGGCCCCTCGAAAGAGGGAGTGATAAATTCTAGCATAGTTGGAGATACAGGTTACCCGAGTGTAAAAGTCTCGGCGAAGGTCGTAGGTTGCTCGGATGTAATCAGTCCTGTAGGTTGTCCTCGGATGTAGTAAGTCCTGGCAAAGCTCGCAAGTTACCCTTGGACGTAATCAGTCCTGATGTGATTCTATGCTAGAAATAGCCAAAGTGAAGTTTGAGTACTTCAGAGAAAGACTTGGTGTGATCCAGAATGAGACCTCTCAAAAGAGGTAGTGATGAGTTCTAGCATAGCTGGAGAGACAGGTTGTATGAGCATCAAATCATGGCGAAGTGTTAGAATTTCAACATTAAGCTAGCATTATATTAGGATCTTTAACTGAGAGAATAACAAGCACTGCAATCAAACACAAGAGACAATGAACACAGTGTTTATCCTCGGGGAAACCATAAACGGTGAAAACCCCGCAACTTCCTCAAAGATAGAATCAGCACCAAAAGTAGAACCCAAAACAGTAAGTGATCTCCCGACAGCAGTAACCTTCTTTCTATCTAGCCCCAGTGTCTTCTCCTTCCTCAACTATGCACTACACTTGAGTGTGTATAAGTTGTGTGATAAATAGAGAGTCCAGCTCTCTATTTATACTAATCCCGACATGACTAAAACCCTACTAGGGCTGACCTTACTAGGAGAATCTAATAACCCTAGTGCCCCGGAACTGCGGGGACTTTAACCCTTAGACAATAGGAGAGTTACCCACAATGACTTGACATGACTTGTTTACATTATAGACTTTCCTGATAGGAACATCGGGGCATGACATAACTCAAGTACATCTCGGAATAAACATCGGGTTACAATATATAAGAAATACAAGTGAAATACATTCCGAAGTTACATATACATCAACACTCCCTCTTAACTAGGAAGGTATTCTTTTGACACAATTTTCAGCACAAGTCTTCTTCTCTGAATCTTCTGGATCATCATCGAGTCCTCGTCATCTTCAAGTCATTGGATCTGGATCATCACTCGATCTGGATCATCATCACTGGATCTGGATTATCATCACTCGATCTGGATCATCATTGGGTCATCATCGCGGGTGTTATCTCTTGATTCTTCTCGTCATAGGAACCTATACAGAGCCATTCCTTTTTCATACTGGATGTATCATCACAGAGCTAGTCCTTTTTCATACCAGATGAGGCATCACAGAGCTGGTCCTTTTTCATACCAGATGTGGCAGCTACTCAGAGCTAGTCCTTTTTCATACTAGATGAGTCTTCACAGAGCTGGTCCTTTTTCATACCAGATGAGGCATCACAGAACTGGTCCTTTTTCATACTAGATGAGTCTTCACAGAGCTGGTCCTTTTTCATACCAGATGAGGCATCACAGAGCTGGTCCTTTTTCATACCAGATGTGGCAGCTACTCAGAGCTAGTCCTTTTTCATACCAGATGAGGCATCACAGAGCTGGTCCTTTTTCATACCAGATGTGGCAGCTACTCAGAGCTAGTTCTTTTTCATACTAGATGAGTCTTCACAAAGCTAGTCCCTTTTTCATACCAGATGTGGCAGCTACTCGGAGCTAGTCCTTTTTCATACTAGATGAGTCTTCACAGAGCTGGTCCTTTTTCATACCAGATGTGGCAACTACTCAGAGCTAGTCCTTTTTCATACTAGATGAGTCTTCACAGAGCTGGTCCTTTTTCATACCAGATATGGAACCTACACAAAGCTAGTGTCTTCACAGAGCCAGCCCTTTTTCATGCTGGATGTGGGACTTACACAGAGCTAGTCCTTTTTCATACTAGATGTGTCTTCACAGAGCCAGCCCTTTTTCATGCTGGATGTGGGATCATCACATACACCTGACAATGGAAGGAACCAATCCTCTCACCATGTCACAGCTCTTACATCCGACCATGGAAAGAACCAATCCTCTCACCACGTTGGAAGGGCACAGCACTTATATCTGACCATGGAAGGAACCAATCCTCTCACCATGTTAGAATGGCTCAGCACGGACACATCACTTCCTCTCGGGAGGAATCTCGATCTAAAGAACACCAAGCTTCTCCCTGAAGTACTCAAACTTCACCCTAGCCAATGGCTTAGTCAACACATCAGCGATCTGTTCGTCTGTCACAACATACTAGAGTTTTACTGCTCCTCTCTGCACCATATCCCTGATATAGTGATACTTGATCTCGATAAGCTTCGACTTGTCATGGAATACTGGATTCTATGACAACTTTACACAACTCTGGTTGTCACAGTATATACAAGTAGCATCTAACTGGAGATCAAATAAATCAAACAGTAGCTTCCTCAGCCATACTGCCTCACAACTAGCTGAACAGGCTGCAACATACTCTGCTTCAGCTATACTCAGTGCCACACAGGATTGCTTCCTGCTAAACCACGAGATCACTCCTGATCCCATACTGAAGCAACACCCTGAAGTGCTCTTCCTAATGATGGCACTGCCTGCCCAATATGAATCAACATAACCCTCCAGGTTAATCCTTTGATCAGTCTTATACTTGAGCCCATAATCAACCATACCTTTCAGGTACCTCAGAATATGCTTTGCAACAGTCAAGTGAACATGTCTTGGATCTGTCAAGTATTGGCTCAAGGTGTTCACAGCAAAGCAAATATCTGGTCTCGTGTTCGTCAGGTACATCAAGGACCCAATCATCTGACGATACATCATGGCATCAACTGTCTCTGATGAAGCATCACTCAATAGCTTCGGGTTTGATGCCATAGGTGTGGTTAATGCCTTGCAGTCCATCATCCCAAATCTCTTCAGGATCTCTACCACATACTTCCCTTGTCCAAGGAAGATTACATCTGTAGTCTGCCACACCTCCATACCTAGAAAATAATGCATCATACCCAAGTCCTTCATTTCGAACTCGGCAGCAAGCTTTCTCTTCGTATCAGCAATCAACCCATCCATACCTATCACAAACAAATCTACATATAGTAGAAGCATCACTAGGTTGCCATATTCAACCTTGTAGTAAAGGTTGGGATCTGCTTTACTCTTGGTAAAGCCCAAACTAGATAGAAAGCTGTCAATTCTGCCATACCATGTCCTGGGTGCCTGTTTCAAACCGTACAGGGCTTTCTTCAATCTACACACATGAGACTCCCTGTCATGAGTCTCAAAACCGAGTGGCTGCTCCACATACACTTCCTCTTCTACTACACCATTCAAGAAAGCAGTCTTGACATCCATTTGGTGTATCTTCCATTTCATCACTGCAGCCAGAGCAAGTACCGATCTGATGGAAGTGTATCTGGTTACAGGTGCAAAGGTTTCTTCATAGTCTATTCCTTCTTTCTGTGAGAAACCACGAGCAACAAATCTTGCTTTATATTTCTCTATGCTACCATCTACAACATGCATGATCTTGTAGATCCATTTGGAAGTTACAACTGACTTCCCTTCTGGTCTTGGGACAACATCCGAAACATCATTCTTCATGATCGAATGATACTCTTTGATCATCGCATCCTTCCATTCTTTCCGTTCTGCCGCTTTTTCATATTTGGAAGGTTCTTTATCAATAAAATCACATAGTAAAGCTACATAACTGGAACAGGATATGGTCCTCTCTCTTTCTCTGAGATTCTCTTCTGGAACCCCATATCTTTCCGCACCTTGGATAATCTCTCGTACCCAAACAAGTTTCCTCTTGTGAGGATTCTTCTCCTGTGGTAGATCTACAGGTCTTTGTGGTTCTTCAAACTCTCGATCTTCTTCTTGAGTTTCCTTGTTCATGATTGTATCATGAATTCTGGGAGCTTCTGCTTCTTCAGGTTCTTCAACAAGTTTCTTTCTGGATTTGATGTAGGCTGAATCTTCATCAAATGTTACATCCCTACTGATGTCAATCTTTTTGAAACCTGGGAAGTATATTATGTAAGCCTTCGAGCTTTCAGAGTATCCCACAAATATACCCATCTTTCCTGAAGGATCTAATTTTGTTCTCTTCTCTTTTGGAATGTGTATGTACACAGGACAGCCGAATATTCTGAGATGGCTGACTTTTCGTTTCTTGTCGGAGAAGACTTCTTCAGGAGTCATGTTCTCGAGTACTCTGTGTGGAGTACGGTTCTGTACATACACTACTGTTCTTGCTGCTTCTGCCCAAAGATGCATAGGAAGATCTTGATCATAAAGCATAGCTCTTGCAGCTTCCATGATGGTTCTATTCTTCCTTTCTGCAATTTCGTTCTGTTGTGGATTATAAGGGGTGGACAACTCCCTCTTAATCCCTGAGTATTTACATAGTTCTTTGAACTCATTTGAAGTGAATTCTCTGCCATTATCTGATCGAAAAGTCTTTATCTTCTTTTCAGTGTGGTTCTCGATCAAGGCTTTGAATTCCTTGAACTTGCTGAACACTTCATCTTTATTCTTCATGAAATAAATCCATGTCTTCCTAGAAAAGTCATCAATAAAAGAAACATAGTACACATACCCGCTTAGTGAGCTTGATGACATTGGTCCGCATACATCGGAGTGGATGATTTCCAAGATTCCTTTTGCTTTGCTCTCGCTACTTGGAAATGTCTTCTTTGTGTTCTTTCCTTTCGCACATCCTTTGCAGACCCCTTCATGTTTTGCTTGTATTTCTAGAAAACCTTCAACAGCTTTGCTTGCAAGTGGTAGTGCTCTATAATGCACATGTGCAAGCCTTCTATGCCAAAGTTCATTTGGCTCTACTGTGTCATGAACCAAAGCTTGATCTGGTTGGCCCTTCAACTTGTATAGACCTCCTTCTTGTTCTCCAATCATTATTGCATCGTCAAAAGTCTTTCCCTTTGGCCACATAAGAACTTGGCCATCTACAAAAGCAACCCTCATTCCTTTTGCATCCAATGCAGATATGGAGAGGAGGTTCTTCTTTAGTCCTGGAACAAATAATACATTCTTCATCTTTAAAGACTTTCCAGAATCTAGTTTATAGGAGGATTCACCACTACCTTTTATTGGATACTGGTAGTCATCCCCAAGTTTCACCTTGTGAGGTGACTCATGTTCAGATTGCTTCACAAATGATTCTTTGAATCCCGTCATGTGCTTGGAAGCACCACTGTCTAAGAGCCAATCATTGCTTCCATGTGAAACAGTTCCCGTGTGAGCGGAGATCAGTACATATTCTTCCTCACTTGAAGAATCATCACTTTCTTATCTGATTCTCTTTGTAGAAGGTTCATCATCCTCTGCAGCATGAGCATGATGTCTTCTCTTGTTTCCCTTCTTCTTTAGGTTTCTTCTGTTAGGGCAGAATTTGGATATGTGGCCTTTCTCATCACATGTGTAACATCTAATAATAGTCAGATCTTTTCTAGAGTATGAGATCTTACCTTTGGAGTGATGATGGCTCCTTCTGGTTTTCTTGGAGTGAACTGTGAGAGCTTGATCTTCATTTCCCATCTTCTCTTCTCAAGCTGCTATCCGAGCTTCTTCCTGAGAGCATTCTTCCCACAGTCTGTTGAGCTTGACTAACTTCTTTCTGGCACAGATCCCTTGAATGAAAGAGTCCCGTGATCTAGGGAGACCATTCAAGGTGGTCATCACAATCTCTGCATTTTCCACTCCTTCATCTACTGCTTCCAGCTGCTCCTTGATCTGAGAAACCCTTGTAAAGTAAGACTGAATAGTCTCAGCATTCTGGATCTTCACATTCTTCAATTGGTTTCTCAGAGTCATCTTCTTGTTTATGTTCTTCCCTTCAAACAATTTGGTTAGGGCATCAAACATAGCTTTAGGTGTCTTAAGGGAGGACACCTGTGGTATCAGGTGATCCTTGATAGAATCAGCAATGATTCTCTTTGGCATAACCAACTTCTTCTTATGCAAGGCCTTAGCCTCATCTCCCTCTGGAACTGGAACCTCCCCATTGATATAGGAGTCCAACTCATTTTCTTCCAAGACCAAGGAGATCCTATACTTCCAGGCTCGGAAGTTATCAGCTCCCTCAAGCTTTTCATCAAGCTTGGTATGATGAGACATCTTAAACTGAGAACCTCAAATGGAAATACAAAAGATTTAGATCTTACCAGGTCAAGATGTCGGATCTAGATTTGGAGCTAAAATCTTGCAGTGCTGGTTCAGTAGCAAATTAGGGTTTTGCTTTTCTGGAGTTCTGTTCAACCAAATGCTTTGAATTTGATCCCTAACTTCGATTTTGGGGAGGAGATCAATCCAGGCCTGGGCTCACTGAAAAATTCCTCTTCTATGAAAATCCCTAATTTTCGGCAATAGTGTTAGGTCCAAAACTGAAAAACCTCATAATTGGATTCTGCTTCGACAAAAAGATGCACCCTAAGGAGGAGAGTTATTCCACCTTACTTTTGCTGAAAATCTGTGGAGGAAGGTCCACAAACTAGGAAGCCCTAGTTCCCGCAGCTACACAGTGTCTTCTTCTTAGGTTAGCTCTGATACCATGTTAGAATTTCATCATTAAGCTAGCATTATATTAGGATCTTTAACTGAGAGAAAAACAAGCACAGCAATCAAACACAAGAGACAATGAACACAGTGTTTATCCTTGGGGAAACCATAAATGGTGAAAACCCCGCAACTTCCTCAGAGATAAAATCAGCGCCAAAAGTAAAACCCAAAACAGTAAGTGATCTCCCGACAGCAGTAACCTTCTTTCTATCTAGCCCCAGTGTCTTCTCCTTCCTCAACTATGCGCTACATTTGAGTGTGTATAAGTTGTGTGATAAATAGAGAGTCCAGCTCTCTATTTATACTAATCCCGACATGACTAAAACCCTACTAGGGCCAACCTTACTAGGAGAGTCAAATAACCCTAGTGCCCCAAAACTGCGGGGACTTTAACCCTTAGACAATAGGAGGGTTACCCACAATGACTTGACATGACTTGTTTACATTATAGACTTTCCCGATAGGAACATTGGGGCATGACTTAACTCAAGTACATCCCGAAATAAACATCGGGTTACAATATATAAGAAATACAAGTGATATACATTCCGAAGTTACATATACATCAACACGAAGATCGTAGGTTGCTCAGACGTAGTCAATCCTGTAGGTTGTCCTCGGATGTAATCAGTCCTAGCGAAGCTCGCACGTTATCCTTTGACGTAACTAGTCCTGATATGTTTCTATGCTAGAGATAACGAGAGACCAAAAGACACAAATGCATGCTATCTCACATGGGAAATGAGGCAGGTTGTTCGAGCAGGAAAAATACTAGTGAAGCAAGATGCTCGGACATAATCTCTTTTGTAGGTTGTCTGAGTGTAAATACGAATCCTGGCGTGATACGCAGGTTACTCAGACGTAATCAGTCTTGAGACAGGTTATCCGAATGTAAAAAGAGTACTGGCATGGTACGCAGGTTATTCGAATGTAATAAGTCCTGTGAGTTGTCCGAGTGTAAAAAGAGCCCTAGCGTGGTACGCAGGTTACTCAAATGTAATACGGCCCAAAGGTTGTCTGAATGGAAAATATCCTGAACACAGGTTGTTTAGATGTAATAAGTCCTTGATGTTGACCTAGATCGTAAAAATCCTGATGTAGCAAGTTGTTTGGTCGTAATGAATCCTTACATATATATCTATATATGTGTGTGTTCCCATGTTGGAGATGATAAGGTCACGAAGCACGTGAGGTACACCTAGGCGGTTCTCCTTTACTGGTAGAACGTAGGTTGACCGTGGAGAGACGTAATGCACCGAGAGTGCTCCTAAAAGGTTCTCACATAGTGGTAGATACGAGATTGTCTTGATGACAACCTGACATGTTCCTATGTTGATAGAACGAAGGTGGTCTGCATCTGGGCAATGATCTGTGTGCTTTGTTTTGTTTTGTGCAGGACACAAGAGATGATCTAGACACGAAAAGATAAAGGTATGAAACGCAGGTTATTGTCGTGGCAATGTAAAGGTCCTGGACTGCACCTGTGTGATGACGACAAGATGATAGTAGGAAACACAGGTTATTGCAGTGGCAATGTAAAGAAGGTCCTAGGTTGTACCTACACGATAATCTGATATGACGAGAAGACGGTAGGAGACACAGGCTATTGCAGTGGCAATGTAAAGAATGGTCCTGGTCTATACCTACGCGATGCCTTGCTCGTGGATATGATGAAGGCTTGGATGAGGTCTAGGCCTACACCCAGCATGAAAAAGGGTTGGCTCTACAGAAACTTCATATGACAGATAGATGAGACAGATTCGACAAGATGAGGACAATGGTAGCAGCGAAGATGATGACTCAATGACGATGACCAAATGTGTTGATGACTGTGGCAAGAGAATTCCTTCCTAGTTAAGAGGGATTGTTGTTGTAATTGTAACTTCAAAAGATATTTTGATGTATATTACTATTGTATATTGTTGTACCCCCATCGGAGATGTGTGTTCCTCCTTTGGGGATGTCATCATTGTATATGGTCACTGAGGTAAACCCTCTGTTGTATGTCGAGGCAATAGTCCCGAGGTTAAATAAAGGAAAATGTATTTGTGAGTATTCTTAGGTAGGTCGGCCCCAAAGGTAACCTAGCTGACCTAGTGGTTGAGTTAACAACTCAACGGAAGAATAGAAATAGGGAGGCGCTCTCCTCATTTTTCACACACTTCACTTGCTCTCTCATGTGCGCCTTAGGAGAGAGAGGAAGTGGAGGGACAAAGAATAGCTACAGACATATTGTTCTTGGGTTATTCTACCTTGTCATCTTATCTTTGTGACGAAACTATTCTAAGGAAGTTTGCGGGGTTTTCTCCTTTATGGTTTCCCCGATGAAAATCTTTGTGTCTTGTGTATCTTGTGTATCTTTGATGTATTGTTGTGCTTGTTATTCTTTTAGATCAAGATCCTAAGTAAAATAACTTAGAAAAACTAACATTCGCATGATGAAGAAGACAATGATTATTAGAGGTTTCATGAACCTCCCATCTATGATTCTTCATAGATGGAACCTACCATCGATGAAGATGTCCATGATCTTTTTGAAGAAAATCAATGACATTAATATGGAACTTTTCATTTACACATTATGTCAAACAATTGAGAAACTAGGGTTTATGATTAAAAATTACTTCTTTAGTTTGAAATACAAACCACCAACTCAAGAACTTTCCAAGACTTAAGCAAATCATTCACAGATGAATACACAGGAAATTTTGGTCAAAGATCGGGCAAAACCCCAACTCCTGGGGAAAACCCTAGAAAAAGAAAATTATCATTAAAGGAGAATCTCAGAAATTTTTCCAACAACACAGAAAAAAAAATTCTTCCAACCTTCATAGGCAAAATACCCAAAATCACTTCAACAGCAAATTACCTCGATTTCTGTGCAACCAAATTGTTGTACGACCTCACACGTGTTGTACAAAACTATACTTTTCTGCCACGTGATTGTACAAAATGTACTTTTCTGCAATTTAGCGATGCCTCGTGAATCGTGCCAACCTGCAATGAATGTTGTACGGCCCTATCAAACTGTTGTATGAATCTGCCTCAGGATTTGTGCCCACACGTGCTGTTGTACAGATCTGACAGGCTACAATTAATGCGATTGTACTTATGTTGTACCTTGCATTGGGAATCATGCCCACTCTAGGGTATTTCTCTCTCCTTCAGACTCAATCTCCTCTCTCTCTCTCTCTCTCCTCATTGATGGTGTCTTTTTAATTTGTCCTTTACCCTAGTTTTATACTTCAAATTTTGTAACTAACCAACTAATCTATGGTTGAGATGCTTTTACAAAATCTAGGCTCATCATTTAATGCACCCTTATTTAATAATAAACTCACTTTTAATTATTAAATATCTTTTAAGTGAGACCCAATACAATAAAGTACAAAATATCATTTATTGATATATAACTCAACTTTATACATAAATACACAAGAGACAAATTCCATGTCCTCTTTATCACACCACACTCCCTTTTAACAAGGAAGGTCCACAGCACTATTTCCATCTCTGACTCCTACAACAACTCCCTCCTACTCTAGAATCAATCTCGAAAATAGATGCTCTACCTCAAACCTAAACTCTGAAGCCCAAGTGTAATATCCCAAACTTGATATTTTCTGGTTTATGGGTATACTGTAGATGGCTAAAAGATTTACTCCTTAATCAAATAGGAAGGCAAACCTCGAACTTTGCATGCATGTTGTTGCATGCAAATATGTGCCCTAGAAAAATACGGAGATGCTATAAAATAGGAGAAATCATGCATGTACATACTAGTATATAGATCAAATAATTAAGCTGCTACTGGGAGCCCGGATGATGTGCTTGATTTGTCTCTAATCACAGTGACGGTGAAACCCTCTGGCTGGATGAATAATCAAGCTCCCGGAATAACTGTTGAACGTAACCTGATGATGAATTAGTGCTGAACCTGTATGATCCAACCTGATGATGAACTAGGGCAGATAGATTTCACTGCCGAAATACACCAGTTAGCTGAGCATGCGCTCAACCCCAACTTAGCTCGTCGAGCTCTCCAATTCGATTCCACAAATCAATTATCACATAAGTATCTTCTCCATTCACTTTATCTTTATCTTCTCCATTCACTTTATCTTTCTTTTATAACCTTCAACTGCGAAAATCCTAACTTTTGACATAATAAGGTCAATTTAACTTCTAATTTGCAGTTGACTTGCATGCATGCGCATGGAGACTTAATCGGGTGCATGCATCATTAAATAGTGCTCAAATGTCATGCATGCAGGTGGCCTTTGGCTCTAGTGGCCCTCTTCAACCCAATGGTGATATAATATTGATGCCCTAGATCTTCTGTAGATGGCATCAGTCTTCAGTTGATTCCCTCACTGTTAGCACTCGCTCGAACCCACAGGAATCACATAGGTTAGCGGGTTGGTCCTCAATGCCTAGGCAAAAGAGGACATTACACCAAGACTCCACCTAAGTCTCATCAACTACTCATATGTACCATCACTGGACTGGTTGAGCCCCCTGCCAGTACTCTGGAGAGAGTCACTCTCGTCTTCAAAACCATATCTATCAAATGCAACATCATCCTCATTCTCGGACTTTGATAGCCACCCTCCTACTCCTGCTCCTGGTCGTACTATATGCCCTCTTAGGACATAAAATCTGTCCCTACGATCTCCCAATAGAATAGTGGTCCCAACTGGCTCATCTCTCTGATACAAAAAAACATAGCCAGACCTTACCATCATTCCATAGCCTTCATCCTCAAAGGATGACACTAAGAGTTTGTTGACTCTGATCCCAGGTACAAACAACAGACCATGTATTTCCAGGAACTCTCCAAGGTCTAATTGGAACCCGATTGTTCCAACCCCTCGTATCGCTATCTAGGGACTATCAATATATGTCTGGATGAAAAGTCCTGGCCCCAAAGTTGTTTTCATCTGAAAGAAATCATAAACTTCAGTCATATGTCTAGTTGCACCACTGTCAACAACCCAGACATTCTCAAAGGTTGAACTCCCTACACTGGAATCAATTGAGACAAGAGAAAACTCTTGCTCAAATTTAGTGGCATAATCTTCTATTGCTGCAGAGGCTGCCATATCTCTTTCAGTCTTCACATTCTTTTTCTCAGGACACTTCGAGGCATAATGCCCCATCTGACCACAATGGTAGCATTTGATCTGACTGAGGTCTTTCCTCTTCTTGTTTGTCTTTGTTGCAAGAGCCACACTATGCTCCACCTCTTCGTTGACTTGACCACCCAGAGCTCCCTATCAACAATGCACTTGACAAAAACTTCCCATTTATTGGTGAAACCCTTCAGGGCTATCCTCACCAATTCTGAATCTAAGACAATTTCTTCTACTGCTACTAACTCATCTTTGACTTGCACCACTCGAGTTAGGTAGGAAGTTACACTTTCATCTTTGGTCATCTTCACATTGTGTAACTTGTCCTTCAGCGCCATTTTCCGATTCTCGTTCTTTGCTTCGAACAACTCCTTCTGGACATCCCACATGTCATTGGCAGTCTTCTTATCTGCCAAATGCGGAATAAGATGATCTTTTACCCCATCTAAGATCACCCTCTGGGCTCTGGCTTCTAGGGCTTCATGTTCTTCTAATCCATCCTTGTCAGTGGGCTTTGTCATTTTGGTGTTTGCAAAGTTCCATATCTTCCATTCTTTGAGCACTGTAGTTATCCTAACATTCCAAGGTAGATAGTTGGATATGCCATCCAACCTATCTACATATCCAATGCTCATCATCTAGAAAATAACTCACAACAAATCTTCTAAACTGGAAAGACAACACAACTATTATGTGATTCACAACTTTGAATACTACTTCAACTTGGCTCTGATACCATGAAGAAATTCAATGACATTAAAATGGAACTTTCTATTTACACATTATGCCAAACACTTGAGAAACTAGGGTTTATGATTAAAAATTACTTCTTTAATTTGAAACACAACCACCAACTCAAGAACTTTCCAAGACTGCAGCAAATCATTCACACATGAATACACAAGATATTTTGGTCAAAGACCAGGCAAAACCCCAAATCCTGGGGAAAACCCTAGAAAGAGAAAATTATCATTAGAGAATCTCATAAATTTTTCCAACACAAAAAAAATTCTTCCAACCCTCACAGGCAAAATACCCAAAATCATTTCAATAACAAATTACCTCAATTTTTGTGGAACCAACTATTGTACGGCCTCACACCTGTGCTGTACGAAACTGTACGTTTATGCCATGTGACTGTACGGACTGTACTTTTCTGCAATTTAATGATGCCTCGAGAATCGTGTCAGTCTACAATTAATGTTGTACAAATTTGCCTCGAGATTTGTGCCCACACATGCTGTTGTATTGATCTACCATGCTGCAATTAATGTGGTTGTACTTATGTTGTACCTTGCATTGGGAATCGTGCCCACTCTAGGGTATTTATCTCTCCTTCAGTCTCAATCTCCTCTCTCTCTCTCTCCTCATTGATGGTGTCCTTTTAATTTGTCCTTTACCCTAGTTTTATACTTCAAATTTTGTAACTAACCATCTAACCAACTAATCTATGGTTGAGATGCTTTTACAAAATCTAGGGTCATCATTTAATGCACCCTTATTTAATAATAAACTCACTTTTAATTATTAAACATCTTTTAAGTGAGACCCAATACAATAAAGTACAAAACATCATTTATTTATATATAACTCAACTTTATACATAAATACACAAGGGACAAATTCCATGTCCTCTTTATCGCACCACACCAAAACTATAAAGAGGACCTTCAGAGTTAACATTTCAACACTTTTCCTACCGTGTAGAAGTGAAGAGGTTGTTAATTTGAATTGGCCAAATCTGGTTCTTTATGCAGATTTGGAACAAAATGAAGAAGCTCTTGAAGAGCCATTCCCCATTGAAAAGATTGTTAAAGACATGATTGATGAATAGATAGTTGATGCTTCTCCTTGTTCCCCTCATGATGAAGGTTTGGTGAACCTTCCTCTCTATTTTACACTTGAAGACAAACTTTTTGAAGATGATAGGCTTGAGGATCTTTTTGCTAATAAAGACGATTGCCACGAACATAGTGAGGTGCATTTTCCTTACAAGCATTATGTCGTATGGATTATTGTAAACTTGTGCGAGAGCCCATGTATGGTTCTTCGAATGAGGGAGTTGTAAATTTTGATGACCATGGAAAACCTACCTTTGATAAGATCTCTCATGATTGGATTCAATCATACTCGCTCGTCGTTGATGATGATATAGGGTTACATATGGAGACTTCTACTACAGGTGTTCAACAACCAGGTTCACCTTCTCATACAATGGATTTCAACCAGCATTTTCAGCCATGTTTCTCAGGGATTAATGTAGGTTTTGGGCAACAAGAAGGAGGTTCTATTGCAGGGTTAGAGAAGCAAGGTGTGCCCTCTCCTAAGGCATATTTGTGGCCTTTTTTCCAACCATATATTTTGGGGATTCTTGCTAGTTTCAAAAGTCATTTGGGGCAGCAAACAGGTTTTGAAGAACAACTTCGTAACAAAGGCAATCTATACTAAAGCCCTGTCCAAGCTTGGATAGAAGGGACTTGTGAAAAGATCCCTTCTCCTTGGTAGGGGTTTGAAGACATTCAAGTTTGTGACCTTTTCCATTGTTCCAACCCCATTGATGTTGTTTTGTCTTGGACTATTGCCAAAGACAAGGGAAGAAATCCTAGCATGAATTGTTGGTGAAATTATATGTTAATAAATTCCCAATATTAAATTGTCATCCGAAAAATCATAGATTTAAAGGTGCAAGCACAGTATGTGCAGAACTAGAGCCTAACCTAGACTAATTTAAATAACTAATGTTGACAAACTCACTTCAATGCATCAACAAAACAAACGTCCAAAGAATGAATTAAATTGGCAAGAAACAAATTAACACCTTAGGTTGATAGCCATTATTATAAGGTCATATCTCACAAATTAGACCTCGATCTTCCTTTGGTGATTAAAAGTACTTAAAAACAAAAAAATGAAAATGAAAACCAAATCACTACCAAGTAATCCTGCATAATATCACAATCAAAAATCCAAAAAAAGAACAAACTATCCTCAGATGAAAAACTTTAAATCTTACCTTAATATCACACAACAAAACCATTTTTTTGGATATGAATCTACACTAAGGTACTATAAATATAATGAACTTAAACTCAAATACATGAAATAAAATCTAACATACATCAAACAACTAAATCGGAGTACATGAAACTGATTAAACTATGAAATCTAGGTGCAAGAAGATGGGTAGAAATCTAAATTCAAATTATGGGTGCAGAAATAAAACAAAATTAAAATTTAAGTGCGAGAACAAAACAAAGCTATAATTTGAGGGCATGAACAAAACAAGAAATATAAAATATTGTGCAAGAATAAAACATAATAGAAATTCTAATGCAGAAATGAGACGAGAAATATAAAATCTGGTGTAGAAGTAAAACATAATAGAAAATCTAGTGTGGGAATGGAGCAGAGTCAACAGAAACCAAATTAAAGAAAACTAATTAAAGCAAACTCAATCAAGAGAATTCAAGCAATCCAAATCTGGTGATCTCAAAACATTCACATTGTTTTAAACAAATGAAATTGCAGTTCCTTTATGTAAAATTATTAATGAATTTAGTTTGTGAATATGTGAGGGAGAAAGTAAATGTTATCAAATAACATGTAATATAATTTGGATTGCATGACCACATGAATATAAAAATAATCAAGAGAGGACACACACAGCTTGAAGGTGAATTCTAAATTCAATATGCACACATTAAACATCAAATTGAAAACATAGATGAATTAACACAAGCATAAAAAAAAAAAAAAAAACCTAACAAATATAAATGCACAGCAGGTTACCAAATCTTGAGGGACGCNTGCTACTAAAAAGATCAAATACAATGAGGAAGATGCACAATGAATCAGCAGTAGTCAATTCTCTATTTCAATCAAAACTCTATTTACAAAATCAACTCTTCAATACAATGAATCTTTCTAATACAAACTTCATGAATGATGATCCATCCTTTCTCAGCCGTATGAGGCTCTTTTTATACAATAATTCCATGGGTAGATGGATAAGATCCATCCCCAAAAATCAGAAATCCGTTCAACAAGTTCAAAAACGGTCAACTCAAAAAATGCAGATTTTGACAAGAATTGGCAGAATGCCCCCATCTATATCTCTCTGCCTGTTGCGAATTTTGAGAAACGATTTTTGGGTTTTGTAGCTAGCCTGGTTACATTGAAACCCATTTGGCTGTTAGATATTCTCCCACGTGCACGAAGCTCAAGGTGCAATATGCCATACAAAGAAGATTTTCTACTAAAAATAGTCAATTTGTAGAAATTGGCATTAAAGACCCCATGATATCTTTTTATCCCTTTTGAATTTCGTGAAACAAATTCTGGGTTTTGTAGCCAACTAGGTTTCCTAAGCACCCATTTGGTCGTTTTCCTAGATCTGCTCCCATGTGCACAAAAATTGAGGCACAATATGCCCCCCAAAACAATTTTTCTGGTGCAGGAATCCTGAGTGTGCTGGCACAGGAATCTCAGATAAGCCTGGTGCAGGAACGTCGAGTGTGCAGAAACTGGTGGTGCGGGAACCTATGGTGCAGGAAACGCTAGTACATGAATCTGATTTTGACCACCAGCTTGGTGTAGGAACATTTTGCTTGGCCACAACAACACATTATTAAACCTTCATTGATAAATCATGATAAAAACATCTTTAATCATTAAAAAGACAAGAAAACAATAATAATTAACCATAAGAAAATAATGACATACTTAGTAGTAAGATACAGAATAACGGATATAGGATGTTGTAAAAATATGAGAATGTAGACTATGAATGATGGTATTATATGATGGAAAAGAGGACATTTTTGGAGCCCCACACTCTCCCACGCCTACTGATTTGCATGTCCTCATGCAAACAAACTTCTTCATTTTTTTTTTATATGGGAGTTGGTTCTTGTGGAGCAACACCCTTAATTTCTTTTTCAATGATATTGAGGACAAGCGAGAGATGGAATATGAAGGAATGGTGGATGATATGAATAGATAATGGAAATGATTGGTAGATGGTATAAAATAGTATGATAATAGAAATGAACTTAGATTTTTTTTTCATACCCTAACTTGCTTTAAGGCCAATGTTTGTTTGTAGTTCTTTGCTTAATTATTTTGGGAAATAATGACTTCATTCTCTCATTTAGATTATTCTGACGATAACTTTGTGAATGATTATTGATGGATAGGAGATGACACTATGGATGTTGCTATGATGGACAGGAGAAGACACTATGGATGTTGCTATGTACCATGATACATTACTTTTCATTCTTATGGCCTTATCAGAGTATGCATTTTATTATAGAAGGTGGATTTGCAAACGAAGGGGCTTAAATGGTTTATGGAAGGTAGGGAATGTGTAGTGGTTAACCATTAATTTTCCTTAAACTTTCAATGAGTTAAAGAGTCTCAACATGTTTTACCTCAAGTTCACCTTTACTTTGATTCTACTACAAGCCTAAAAATGATTGTGTGGCACTGCTGCATGGAGCTGGAGCTGAAACTGAAATATGTTGAGCTGCTGAAAATTTTGAGTTGTTGAGATCAAAGGAGAATGAGAGACTGAACTGGATTTGCTGCTGAATGAACTGAACTGGAGGGACTCTGAAGATACTGAAAATAGGGATCTAACGATTCATGCTTTCTCCCCCACACCTAAGGGTTTATATGTCCTCATGCAAACAAGGTGAGGAAGTGTGGATGTTGTTACTGAAGCGAGGAAAGAAACCGTTGCAAGTTGTGGAACAATAAACCATATAGTCTTCAACCGCTACAAAACCATGGTACAATTCTTATCATGCGAATGAATTTGTTGGTGTCGAACATGAAAAGAAATCATTGGATTATCGACCATTAAGGTATGTCGTTAACCAATGTGAAGCAATTCGCCGTTGATGATAATGAGTGCTAAAGTACCTCAGTGCATCTTGGCAGGTACGAATAGATGTGTTGAAGTCGAGTCACCTGCAAGATTTGTCAACCAAGAGGCAATGATGAATCTCCATGATTAACAACAAGGAGATCTGCCATTGATGTATACAGATTCCAGGGCACTATACAAAACTCAAGTCTTGGTGCCCAGATAAGTTTTTGATGTCGATGGACAAGACCATTGGAAGGTGAACCTTAATGAATTCCACATCATCCAATATGAGTACAAAACATAATAATTTGAAAACTTACAAGATTTGAAGAACCAATACAAACTTAGATACTTTATTGGGAACTTTGCCCGCCAGTTTCATGGGTTTCAAGCAAAGTTTCTGCCAAGTTGCGTCAGACAAGCTAGTTTTAACAACAAAACTTATTTTTATCTTTACTATTTTATTTATTTACTCATCCTACTCTACTTTTTACAAAAAAAAATCTCCTTAAGTGTAGGAGTATTTCCAATGCAACCATCTGTGTAGTAGGCATGAAAATACATTCATGCTTAGATTTGAAATATAAACTTTAGTGCACACAAAAGCATGAAAGACCAGCATTTGCAAATGATCCAATACCAAGAGTTGTTGAAGAAAATAGCAGTGCTTTGATGTGATGACAATTGAGAACCATTGCTCAATATAGTCATGATGTCCTTGGTCCTCCTCTTCGCTCTGAATGTCTTCTTCTACCATGCCATGCAGATTGCTTTCTTTCAGATGATTAGTCTCTTAAATGCATAAAGGATCTGGTGAGAGGCATGTTAGGAACTCCTTGATCTCGGGTTCTAGGGACTGCTCTTCTTCAATTTCAGGTTCTAAGGATTTGGTCCATGGTTCTTTTGTCTTCGTTTGTCATTGTTCATGGAAATTCTCTTCTCTTACTTTTGGAGAGGCATATAGGTTCTTGGTTATCGTCAAGATTTGTTCTTCCTGAGAGTCTGAGAATGAGATCCTAGTTGTTGTCAAGATATCAAAGAGTTCTTTCAAACTCACGAACATCTTTGAATCCATCTTGTTGGTTAAAAGCATAGTTTTAAAAACCGGTCTAACCGGTTTCAGAACAGACCGATTCAGTCACCAAACCGACTAGTTCAATCCGAACCGGTCTGACCGGCCGGTTACGACCCCGCAGATGCATTTTTTATTTTTTTATTGTTTTATTGTTTTAACTTTTGTTTTTTATTTTAATTTTTAACATTACCTAACCTAAAGGCTAATCCCTAACCTAAATGCTAATACCCACCCAACCCAACCCAACTACAAGTAACAAGACACTCACTCACTACCCACCTATTGTTATTTTTGTTTGATGTTTGGAGTCTGGAATTTGGAGGAGAGTGACGAGTCTAGAGTGGAGTTGCTACAACGACCAACCTACAGCCTGAGTGGACAGTGGAGTCGTGGAAAGTGGACAGTGGACAGTCTTGAGTGGGCAGTGCTGCATGGACAGCTTATCAGAGGTACAAGAAGTGGGCAGTGCTACTCTTCAATATCAGAGGCAAGTAACAAGTTTAAGAAAGTTTTATAAAAAAATTAAAATTTGTATTTACAGTTTACCAAATGCAAAATAATTAACTTACAGTTTGCAACTTTGCCCTAATTAATTATTACACAAAGATCTCTTTTGCAAAAATTTTATAATTTTAAACAGTAATTTTATAATTTTACCAATTGGTAAAAGAGATCCCCTAGTAAGTTAATTTGGTAATTTTATAATTTTATAATTTGGTAATGCTTAAAGGGGATCATTTATATTTTTATAATTTTATAGTTTTGCTTGTTGTTGTTTCAACTTTCAGCCTATCAGAAATGGCCCCAAAAACAAAAGATTCTGCATGGGCCCATGCAGATGTTGTTGACGGGGTGATACATTGCAAGTATTGCAAGAAGTTGATTAAGGGTGGGGGAATTTACAAGCTTAAACAACACTTGGCTGCCATCAAGGCCAAGTGAAGGCATGTGAAGCTCCACTAAACATTATTGGATAGATTAAAGTTGATATGCAATAACATTTTAAGAAGCTTGAAGAGAGTAAGGCTAGGCAAAGAGAGGATAGAGGAAGAAGTAGGAAAGAAGAGGAGGCTTGCTGAAATGATGGGTGGGACCTATGCTCCTGGTTCAATTGAAGGCTCTGCATCTATCCCTTCTACCGATTTTAGGGATCATTTTCAGTATGTTGCACCCTCCGAGACTATACAAGAGAATGGTAAATCAAAAAAGAAGGGTGGCATTCAAAGCTATTTTACATCTGCTAGTGCCAATGCTTCTCAGTTGCCTCCAACACAAGCTCAACCCACCTTAAATGACCATTGGAAGAAGAAAAACAAAGAAGTTGCCTATGAGTACATAGCTAGATGGTGGTATGATGTTGATCTCCCCTTCAATGTTGCCCGCTCTTCTTATTACCAACCTATGTGGGATGTTGTTATTACTGCTGGTAAGGACTTCAAAGGCCCTAGTATGCATGACTTGAGGAGATCTCTTTGGCAAAAGAGATGGTGTCCATAGATGAATACCTAAAGGATTTTAAACAGTCATGGGTCAGAACAAGATGCACTATCATGTCAGATGGATGGACCGATCAGAAGGGTCATACTCTCATAAACTTTCTTGTCTCTTGCCCATGAGGAACCATGTTTTTTAGATCACGTGATGCATCTGATCAGGTGAAATATGCAAATCTATTATTTCATCTTTTGGATGAGGTTGTTGAGGAGGTGGGGGCAGGTAATGTTGTACAAATCATCACAGATAATGCCTCTAACTATGCTCTTGTTGGTAAGATGTTAGAGGAAAAACATAAAACCATATTCTGGACTCCATGTGTAGCACATTGCATAGACCTCGTGCTTGAGGACATATGCAAACAGGATTGGATCAAGGACACTATAGAGCATGCCAAAAGCATCACCAAATACATCTACAACCACGGTTGGGTATTGATCTTGATGAGGAGACACACACAGGGCAAGGAGCTTGTTAGGCCTGCAATTATTAGATTTGCAACTCACTTCCTCATGTTTCAATCTCTCCTTTCCCAAGCACAGAACTTGAAGAAAATGTTTTCAAGTGATGAATGGAATTCATCCCAATGGACCCAGAAACAAGATGGAAAAGACACCAAGAAAAGAATTAAAAGCTCTTCATTTTGGAAAAGAGCAGTAGAGGCTGTGACAATTACTGAGCCACTTGTTAAAGTGTTGTGGTTGGTTGATGAGGAAAAATTGGCCATGGGCTACATTTATGACGCTATGGATCAAGCAAAGGAATAGATAAAGGCAGCATGCAAAGATAGAGTGGCCAAGTATGGGCCTATTTGGGAGCTCATTGATAGGAGATGGAACAATCAATTCCATCGCCCTATACATGTAGTTGGGTATTTTCTTAACCCAAGGTATCAGTATAGAGAGCATATTGATCTAAATCCGACTGGGGTGTTAGCAGATGGATTGTATTCTTGCCTTGAGCACATGGTCCCAAATGAGGCGGACCAATTGGAGATATATCGACAGATCAACTCTTTCACCACCGCCATAGGTACCTTTGCCAATAATGTGGATAAGATTTCACGAGAGGACCAACCAAGTAAACCGTAAACATTTCCATTGTTTGATTAACTTTTGTTTTTAAAGTTTAAACTGCAATTCTTAAATTGTAAATAGTAAATGTTGCAATTCTTAGCCAAATTCACAATCGAATTTGTTGAATTAACTACCTTGACTCTTCACATTTACAGCACAATGGTGGAAGGCATTTGGTAACCATACTAAACTATTGCAAAGGTTTGCAATTCGGGTCTTGAGTCAAACCTGCAGCTCTTCTGGGTGTGAGCGCAATTGGTCTTTGTTTGAGCAGATTCACACAAAGAAGAGAAACTGTTTAGAGCAAAAACGGTTAAACAATCTAGTCTTCATGCAGTACAACCTCCGACTCAATCGCAACCAATTGATGAGCAAAAGACCTAATACGGAACCCATTGTGTTGGATGATATAGATCCAACCTCAGATTGGGTAGTGGAAACCCAACCGCCAGAGTTTGGTAATGACATAGATGTTGAGCTAGAAGACTTGCTGGATGTTTCATTGGATGCAGATCCTCTATTGTCGATGCCATCAGTTCATAGTCATACAGGTGTAGATCTTGAGAGAGCAGTGTCAGGCATGGCAAGCACTAGTCGATCAGGACCTCGTACTTATAGTCGTCGACGACGTTGACATTCAGCCAATACTACGACTTCATTAGCATATGACTTTGATCCTGAGAAGCCCAAGACTGAACCAGATCATGATGCCTTTGCTAGTCCTTTTGGTTCTTCTAGTTCTAGCAATGGTGCTGAGTTTGATGATGATCATTGATGATGTATTATCATTTATGTAGTTGATTATGCATTATGTTTTTTGGACTCTACAGGCCATATAGCCTTTACTATAAAGGGCCTAGCCGCCTAGGCCTCATGAATTATGTATTTTGTTCTAGTTCTAGTATCCTAGATATGTTACATGTATTATCATTTATGTATTGCACAGAGTGCAGACTCCAGATGACAAGACACTTTGTGCCATTTTGATATATTGACTCTTATATGGTATATAATATATACATGAGCAAATTTTGGTTATTTTGTCTTCACTGCCTTGGAATCATGGATTATAATCTTTAAAATGTTGTTTTTCTTTAAAATTTAAATGTTTTATGTATTTTTAGCAAACCGATTCATTAAATTCAAATCGATCGATTTATGACCGATTCATTATTGATTTCGATTTCGATTCTGAGTTGACCCTCGACCGATTCCGAGTTGACTCTCGACTGATTCCGAGTCCGAGTCCGAATTTTATAACTATGGTTAAAAGGTCCTGTCTCACACATGGATTAATGCATGGGGCTCTTACAATACCCAAAATATTTTTTATTTTTTATATGAAAAATGAAATGAAAAATAACTACATACTGAGAGAAATTGTAAGCAAACTGAAAAGAAATAATAGAAACTAATTGCGGAATTGAAAATCACACCACACATTGCAAAATAAAAAGAAAACAAAGAGGCTTTGGAGCAACCCCACCAAAGTGGACGCGTAGGTTCTTACCTCTCGTCTTACTGTTTTATCTCCTCCCCCAAGTTGTCCTTGTAACTAAATCATACATAAAATAGAAAACTTGTAAAAACAACTATGCTCTAATCCCTTTAGCACCTCCCCGGCAACGGCACCAAAATATTGGTGAAATTATATATTAATCAATTCCCAATATTAAATTGTCATCCGGAGAATTGTAGATTTAAAGGTGCAAGCACAGTATGTGCAGGACTAGAGCCTAACCTAGCCTAATTTAAACAACTAATGTCGACAAACTCACTTCAATGCATCAACAAAATAAGCGTCCAAAGAATGAATTAAACTGGCAGGAAATAAATTAACACCTTAGGTTGCTAGCCATTGTTGTAAAGTCATATCTCACGAGTTAGACCTCGATCTTCCTTTGGTGATTTAAAATACTTCAAAATAAAAAATAAAAAGTAAAATGAAAACCAAACCACTACCAAGTAATCCTACATAATATCACAACCAGAAATCCAAAAAAAGAACAAACGATCCTCAGATGAAAAACTTTAAATTTTAATATCACACACCAAAACCATTCATCTGGAGACGAATCTACACTAAGGTACTGGAAATATAATGAACTAAAACTCAAATACATGAAATAAAATCTAACATACATGAAACAACTAAATCATAGTACACGAAATTGATTTAACTATGAAACCTAGGTGTAGGAAGATGGGCAGAAATCTAAATTCAAATTCCGGACGCAGGAATAAAACAGAATTAAAATTTATGTGCAAAAACAAAACGGCGCTATAATTTGAGTGCAAGAACAAAACAGGGAATATTAAATATGGTGCAGGAATAAAACATAATAGAAATTCTAATGCAGAAATAAAACAAGAAATATAAAATCTAGTGTAGAAGTAAAACATAATAGAAAATCTAGTGCAGGAATGGAGCAGAGTCAACGGAAAACCAAATTAAAGAAAACTAGTTAAAGCAAACTCAATCAAGAGAATTCAAGCAATCCAAATCTGGTGATCTCAAAACATTCACATTGTAAACAAATGAAATTGCAGTTCCTTTATGTAAAATTATTAATGAATTTAGTTTGTGAATATGTGAGGGAGAAAGTAAACGTTATCAAATAACATGTAATATAATTTGGATTGCATGACTACATGAATATGAAAATAATCAAGAGAGGACACACACAGCTTGAATGTGAATTATAAATTCAAGATGCACACATTAAACATCAAATTGAAAACATAGATGAATTAACACAAGCATAAAAAATAAAATAAATCTAACAAATATAAATGAGCAGCAGGTTACCAAATCTTTAGGGGCCCTCCCAATCTGGCAATTGCTGCTAAAAAGATCAGCTACAGTGAGGAAGATGCACAATGAATCAGCAGTTGGCAATTCTCCATTTCAATCAAAACTTTGTTTACAAAATCAACTCTTTAATACAATGAATCTTTCTAATACAAACTTCATGAATGACTATCCATCCTTTCTCAGCCATATGAGGCTCTTTTTATAGAAGAATTCCATGGGTAGATTGATAAGATCCATCCCCAAAAATCAGAAATTCGTTCAACAAGTTCAAAAACGACCAACTCAAAAAATGCAGATTTTGACAAGAATTGGCAGAATGCCCCCATTTATATCTCTCTGCATGTTGCAAATTTTGAGAAACGGTTTCTGGGTTTTGTAGCTAGCTTGGTTATCTTTAAACCCATTTGGTCGTTTGGCTAGATACTCTGCCACGTGCACAAAGCTCAAGGCACAATATGCCATACAAAGAAGATTTTCTACTAAAAATAGTCCATTTGTAGAAATCGACATTAAAGACCCCACGATATCTTTTTATCCCTTTTGAATTTCGTGAAACAAATTCTGGGTTTTGTAGCCAGCTAGGTTTCTTAAGAACCCATTTGGTCGTTTTCCCAGATATGCTCCCATGTGAACAAAAATTGAAGTGCAATATGCCCTCCAAAACAGTTTTCTAGTGTAGGAATCCCGAGTGTGCTGGCACAGGAATCTCGGATAAGCCCGGTGCAAGAAAGCTGAGTGTGCAGGAATTGGTGGTGCAGAAACCTATGGTGGAGGAAACACTGGTATAGAATCTGATTTTGACTGCCAGCTTGGTGTAGGAACATTTTGCTCGGCCACAATAACACATTATTAAACCTTCATTGATAAATCATGATAAAAACAACTTTAATCATTAAAAAGACAAGAAAACAATAATAATTAACCATAAGAAAATAATGACATACTTAGTAGTAAGATATGGAATAATGGATATAGGATGTTGTAAAAATACGAGAATGTAGACTATGAATGATGGTATTGTATGATGGAAAAGAGGACATTTTTGGATCCCAACATGAATCATATGATAAGGTGGCTTAATTGATGGTATGATTTTACTTGATTTGTTTAGAGTAGGTAGGTATGTTTATGCTTAGAGTAGGTAGGTAGGTTGCATAAACTCTTGCATAAGTGTTCAAATGTGTCATTTGCTTTACCCATGCATTGTATCGCTATGTTGATTTTATATGTTTCATATTTGATTTGAGCAAGGTAAGACGGATGTGTTTGTCTTCGATGCAGGGAAAATTTCAAAGATCCATAATTTTCTCAAAGTGTAGAAATCTTGGTGAAACTTACTAATTCTTAAATTTGCAACCATAAAATGTTTGGCGATTTGTTTGTAAAAATATTCAAATTTCTAAAGGACATTATTAGTTTTTGGACAATTTTTGGTGATTTTTAGAGTAAAAAAAAATATCCCATGGAATTTGGGCGAATCAATTTGAAAAAAAGGCAAATTGGTGAATCTTTTTTTGAAAAAATGCCTAAAAATAGCTCATGGGCTAAATTTCCCCCTAAAATTTTCCCTGCTTCTATGTGCTTAGATGCATTTGACGCATTTGTTGTTCGAAGTGTGTGTAGGTCTACAAGTACCAAAAGATTCAAGAGGTTTTCATGCACTCCCAAGAGAAGCACATGCCCTGCAGTTGGAGTCAATTGTTATGCCCCATATTCTCTATAGCGCACACTACCAGATGTGCCAAAGAGGGGGTCTTTTTGTCATTATAAAAGGCGAAGTTAAGGCTTTCTTACATAAAAGTGGTGGCCTAGCGAGGCTCAAGACCTATGGTCAAGGTCATGACAGGTCCTCTTGGTCCTCATTTCAAGATGTGTTGGTCTTGTGGCTTAGCTTACTAGCCCTTAATGAGTGGAGCTCCTTATCATGTTTGGCATTTATGCCGTAGTTGGGTGTCTGGTGCATCTTGGGATGAATTCATTAGGACACATGGCCCAGGAGCCCCTAGACACACTTATGGTTTTAAGATGATTGTGCTTGTTGTTGATGTAATTTTAGCATCGAAAAATATTCTTAAGTCCCATAGAAAGTGGAAAGCAATGAAGAGCACAACTACCCCAATGAAAGGGGTAAATTGACCCTAGAAGACAAAAATGACAAGTCAGCTTGGAAGATATATAAAAGATAAAATAAAGAATAAATAAAATATCAAGCCAACCTAACTATGGAAACTTCTAGTAAAAAGAAGAATATAAATAAAGTGCTTCCACGCCTCATTTTCACATTCAAGCAAGCTCATCTCTCTCGCAAGTGGTGCGCACTTCTCAAGAAGGACAAATGAAGATCAATTGAAGCAAATTTTGGGGTTATCTTATTATCTTATCTCTCTCAGGGTTCTTGTGGAAGAAGAGCACGTTCTTGTGCTTAAGGCTTAATCTTCATGATTGGTATTGTTCTTGTATTAGATTGATTATTTATACTGAGAAAAGTTTGTTGGGTTTTCTCCCATTTGGGTTTCCCAAGATAAATCTTTATGTCTCTCTGTGTCTCTTTGCGTCTCTTATGCATGGCTATCTTTTAGTGATCCTTGTTTTACTTCCATTCAAAACGAAATAATGCTAGGATTGTGGGATGAAGTAAATAATGAAGGTAAATGAAATTATACCGCTAAAGTTATGAAAATCTAACATGGTATCAAAGTCGTTCTGAATAGATGCCATTGCCAAAGATTGTTACAACCCTAATCTAGGATCTAGGGCTTCTAAGTTTGGAGTCTTCTCTCCATAGTTTGGACTTAAAAATAGCACAAAAAAACTCGCCCTAGGAGGGCGCACTTATCTATGGAAGCAGATTTCAGTTTCAAGAACTTTCAATTTTGACTTATTTTCTATTGGAATTGTTACCATATAAACTAGTAGGCCTAGTCACCAGCAAACCTATGAGGGAGAGAGTGACCACTGTCACCTTAGCCACTCTTCCCAAACTGCTTTGGAAGTCTAAGCCTCCTAGGGGAGAGCCCTAACGTAACCTTGTAACGAGCACTAAAACACAAAGTAGTATCTTCTTTGAAGAATGTTAATGACTAGTGCCTTGTTGGGGTTAATCCAATAGATGAAGAAAATATACCATGAGTAAGAATTATGCAAGTAAAGCTGGTGTAATCAGTTCAGTAATGCTTTCATCCAATTCGGGTCTTTAATAATAAGAGCATAGCTAGGCATCCAGTATGAAATGAGATATATCCAAGTACAAACAATTACAATTGCATCATCCCACAGTAATAGCAAAGATAAGTAATAGTATTGTATTCAATGATGCATCAGTATGGCATAAGTAATCAATACAGCAGTAACCATTTAACGTGCATACATATATTCACTTCCAAACTGTATCTTGCAGCAGTATGTGAAACTAACAGTAAATACTTGTGAACAAAGGCCTGGAAACAACAATGCAGAGTTTAAATAATGATCACTTCCAGGTACAAACCAGAGAATACAGTCTGAAATCACTCCTTTAATCACCTTTAACTCAGCATGAATTACTAACTTTATAATTATTGTTTGTTGGTTGTATGTGGGTGTTTGCGAGTGTGAAGGACTATTGAAAAGGGAAAGGGAGGTCTGCAATTTACTGCAGACCCAACACAAGGTGGTTGTCTCTGAAAAGAGCAGCCTTTATTGTGGATTAGGACTGGTGCAAGGCTCCAACAGAAAGGCCCTAGTAAAGGTAAAACTTGGGTGAGGGTTAGAAGCAGCAGTCCAAAGGGGGGAGACCAAGGGAGCAGCAGCAGCCTTAAGGTTGTTTGAAACAGTTTGAAGCCAAACAAAAGGCAAGCTGAGGGGTAACGGAGGAAGGAGAGGGTAGACAGAGGTGGAAAAAGGAAGAAAAAAGGAGAGGCGAGGGTAGGAAAGGTGGGAAGAGGGGACCCAAACCCTATAAGGCAGGAAGATAGGGCTAGAGGGTAAGGCCACAGCCCTAGAAAGGTTGGTCTTGAGGGAAGCAAAAGGAAAAAAGGAGGAGGTGAGAAGAGAACGAAGGGAGGTAGAGGATAGGGGTAGGTCGCTAGGGTAAAGGAAATGAGAGAGAAAAGGTTTGGGACTGTATTATTAGGTCACCCTAATCCCTAGGGCACCTAAGGAAATGATGGGATTCATAGTGAAAAGAAAACCTAGGTTTAACAACTATCCAAGAGACCTAAGGTCATGCCTTAGGAGGACTCCTACAAGAGGCTGTACTCCTTGCCTAGGTGACTAAAGGCTGAAAAATGACCTAGCCTAGAAGAAATGCAGCTACAAGGCTACCATTTAATCCATGAACATGCATCATTCATCAATATTTAACAAAGAGAGAATAAGCAAACCTATGAAACCCTCCTTGTGCAAGTGTTTCACCAACAAATCACGGCATCACCATCAACAAGAGCATTAAACCAAAGAACTTCAAGAAGAAAGCTTGCAAAACCCAAAAGAATCTTCCTCAAGAGGAGTGCATCTTCTCCAAAGAGACCTGGTTTGGATAAAAGAGTAACATAGTATTTGATCCCACTTATCTCATGTTAAAATGAAATGAGGAGATGCTTATAAATAGCCTCTCACACTAACTTTACAAAAATATCTACGCCGACATGCCTTAAATGTCAATTAGAAATTATAAAATGTCAATTTAAAATTATAACATAAAATAATATAAAATATGGCCTAAGTAGGCTTATGGTAGGCTACCTGGGGTATATTTCCCCTAGGTGCCAAAAACTGCTAAAATAAGTGAATCACTCTGAACAAAAGGTTGGAGTGAACTAGAGGGAGGGCGTCATGCCCCATATAACCCCGAGAATGTTGTAAAATCTCTCAACACTCTCCTCTCAGCAACAAGAAGGCTTAGCATGGAAGATAGCATCCTCTGAGGAAGGAGACGAGGGAGAGAAGGAACCAATGTGCAGAAGAGCCAGGAAGGTGTCCTAGGTGGCTATGAAGGGAGACGAATGTCTCGTAGATGAAGCAAATGCCACCAAAGCATGCAAGCAAACAAGGTGTGGGGTCATTTGACCTAGTGATCTACCCCTAGGAGCCCCGGACACCAACCCCAAGGTTAAAAACCCCAACAAAAGGCAATCACCAGTGCCATTAAGACATAGTACTCCTAAAGGATGAACCAAAAGGGCCCATTCATGACCACCACTGCTCAAGAACACCCTTCCTGGTCGAAAAATGGCTCCCTCTCCCTAGGGCATATCTAAAGGTGCGTCGGGTATAGCCTACAGGTGCAATGTAACATGAACCAAAAATTAGGGTTTCCAGTTTTGGTCTTCTGGCCATCAATTGGGTTCGACCTTAGCATATTCCAACTTGCCCTAGGAGGGTGCACCTATATGTGGAATTAGATTTTAAATTCGAAAATTTTCATTTGTGACCTAATTTCCGTCAAAACTAGGAAATTAGGGTTACAAATTTTGAGTTGTTTTGTCCATAATTTCTAAAGAAAAGGAGGGCTACTCAACTTGCCCTAGGAGGGCACATATTTCTGTGGAATCAAATTTTCCAAATTCAGAATTTCCTTTTTAACCTAGCTCCTGCTAGGGTTTCTGCAACAAATTTCAAATTTCAGATCTCAGTTTTCGGTCACTAGTCAAGATGGTTGTTGGACTCAGAGTAGAAGACAAAATTGAGGGATTTTCAAACTTTCGATCTTGGAAGCATAGGATGCTCTTTAATAAGCATGATCTCAAGGATCATATACTCAAAGATGTTTCAAACCCAGAGGAGCCCGAGAAAAATCAAGATTCAAGAAAAACAAAGCCACAACCATGAGGATTCTGATGGTCTCAGTGAAAGTTCATCTTGTACCTCTTATTGCAATCCAGAACACTGCTAAGAAGATGTATGATGCCTTGAAGAAACTATATGAGAATGAGAATCCTGGCAGAATTTTGGCCCTTAAACATCAACTTCATCAAGTGAAGTTCACAAAGGATGATTCGGTTTCTTCTTAATTCTTGAAGATAGCTTAGATCAGAGATCAACTAGCAACTGTTGATGAAAGTGTCCCTAACAAAGATCTTGTGTTGACACCTATGGGTAGACTTCCTTCATAATGGAATCCGTTTGTGAAAGAGAAATGTTGTCATGGCCAGTTACCTAGTTTTGATCAGTTTTAATCAAAATGTATTTAAGAGGAAACAAGGGAGCTTGCCTCTACCTTCAAGGAAAACAAAGATGAACTAGTTCTTCCAGCCAGAATTGGAAAGAGGAGAGGAAAGTAGAACAAGGGCGAGAAAGGCATCAAGTCAATCCAAAATCCAAAGATCAAGAAGGATAAATCCATGATCAAATGTTTCAATTGTGACAAGTTAGGTCACTTTGCTGCAGAATACTAGAAGAAAGGAAAAGGAAAACACCATGCCTCAACTGATGATGTTGATGAAGATACTCTACAGCAGAGATCAAGGAATGATGATCCTAAGGAAAGTAAAGAAGATCGTCGAAAAGAGTACTTCCTCTAGTACACTCTATGTGTGCACCAATGATTGCATTATCTCTAGAGGAGGAGATTGTCATTGGTGATGTATGAAGATCCAGGTTGCAATTCTTTCAATGGGATTCCAACAAGAAAGAAGATGAATATTTAAGGACTCAAGTGATCCCTACAAGGAGGCAAAGATTAAGAGGGAGCCCACAAAAAAATAAAAGATAAGTATTTGTATTTGGATTATCATTTTTGCTCTTATTCATAAGAGTTGTATGCATATTTGTATTCCTAGAATCAAGAAGTATGTTATAGTTAGCATGATGAGCATATGATATAGTTTTCTTTTATTAACGAGCAATAAGCTCATGTAATGCATGTTATGATTATGTAAGTAACCTATAGTGTTGGATAACATTCCATGAACCCTTAATGGAGCTAGTCTAGGATGAAACCTCTTTTTGCTAACATACTGAAAGTAGTGAAAGCTCTCGATAGTATGCTCTGGGGGAGATAGAAAGCATCTAGATAGTTATCAAGATGGATATGGATGGATGTTTGTTGAAGCATTGGCTAAGATGCTTACATAACTATTTACATTACATTGAAATGTTCATTTGATTGAATTTCATGATAACCCAATGTTGCTAACTAATTGACTGAACTTGACTTGTAGGAAAGATCATGTGCTATGACCTACAAGAGACTTGTTATAAAGAACAAGTGATAGTCGTTCAGCAAGAGGGCAAGTGATGGATATGTAAATCCCTTTGATGTTAAATGTTAAAGAGGGTGCAGGATACCCAAATGAAGAGGGAGTCGGGTGTCTAGATACAGAAGGAGGATCACTTCCATGATAGAGGGAGCAATTAGAATACATTATGATGTGACATTTGCTCCAGGGGACAAGAGTTTGATCATTAGGTGCAAGAGGTATTTTACCCATGAATTTGAAATGAAAGACCTAGGTTTGATGTATTATTTCTTGGGTTTAGAGGTGTGGCAAGGACTTGATGAGATCTTCCTTGAACAAGGGAAGTATACCATTGAGATCTTGCGCAGATTTGGCATGATGGACTTTAAGTCCATGGCCTCACTCATGAAGGCTAATCTAAAGAAGTTACATGATTTAGTGGACCCAACCATGTACCAAGCAAGAAAGGCATCAAGTCAAGGGCAACAAGGGAGCTTGCCTCTACCTTGCTTAACACCAGGCCATATATCTATTATGTGGTGAACACATTGAATCAACACATGGTCGAGCTGAGACAAGTCCACTGGATAGCAGCGAAGCATGAGTTGAGATATCCCGCAGCACAGTTGGGTATGGATTGAAATATACCTCAAGCGATGGAGAGAAGCTAGTGGGCTTCATAGATTCAGATTGGGATGGGAGTGTAGTTGACATAAAGAGCACCTCTGGATGTTGTTTTAGCTTGGGATCAGCTACGATTTCTTGGTTCAGGGAAAAAACAGACTTCTATGGCACTTAGTTCAGTCGAGGCAGAGTTTATCACAGCCAATGCAAATAGTAGGAAAGCAGTATGGTTTTGGAAGCTACTTGCAGATTTGTATGATCATAAGCTTGATGTAACAATGATATTTTGTGATAACCAGAGTTGTGTAAAGCTCTCGAAGAATCTTGTGTTCCACGACAAATCCAAACATATTGGGATTCGATATCACTACGTCAAAGACAATTCAGAAGGGAGCAGTAAAGCTCCAGTATATCTCCACGGATGATCAAGTTGCAGATATCCTTACTAAGCCTTTGTCCAAACAGAAGTTTGCATACTTTTGTGAAAGGCTTGGAATGGTGGAGATACCCTTCCTCATGAAGGGAGATTAATGACCACTATGGTTGTTGATGAGGCACAAGTCGATTTCCGCCTGACTCCTTTGACGAGTGGATCCCTATGAGGGATGGTTTCGATGGGAATAGTCTCGAGTGTGGAGAGGACTCCTTTGACGAATGGACCCCTATGAGGGATGGTTCTGGTTGCAACAGTCTCCAGTGTGGAGAGGACTCCTTTGAGTGTATCCCAGTGTGGGATGACCCCCTGCTAGGGGGGGCTCCAGTGTGGAGTTGGGGAGCTAACCAACCTGCTAGAACAACCCTTAAATCTCTAGGGGGACTACACCCTCCTTATCCAAACATGGACTAAAATTGTGGGCCCAAAGGGGTGAACTAGTTGTAGTCATCACTGCCTTCCAGTTGTAATGACTGATAAATTGGAAGAAGAGTCTTCCTAGTGATTGCATCCTCCTTTCGATTTGAGATCGATAAAGAGCTTGGAAGAAAAGCCTTCCTGGGGAGTACAACCTCCTTTCAATTTTGAGATCGATAAATCATTTGGAAGAAGTCTTCATGTGGATTGTAGCCTCCTTTCAAGTTTGAAGTCAATAAAGTGCTTAAAAGAAGAGTCTTCCTAAGATTGCAGCCTCCCTTCGGTTTGAGTTCAATAAAGTGCTTGGAAGAAGTGTCTTCCTAAAATATTGTAGCCTCCCTTCAATTTTAGACTAATAAAGTGCATGAGGAAGTAATCCTCTGTGGTTTAGGATGACCAAGCTGATCAGGAAAATCAGATATTATCTTCGGAAAGATAATGTGGTTCCACTGGGAACAGTTGTTCTAGTCAAACAGACTTGATCAAAAGAAATCTTTCTTATGATGACAAGATGTTCGAGACAAGCCGTGATGATCAAATGATACCCATATGTGTTCCAGCGTGATGATGTCGCCCTAGCTAAGAGGGAGTGTTGATGTTCTCATGAGTTTCAGCCCTGATTAGTCATGTGGACTAATTAATAGAGGGCTCGAATGCTTAGCCTAGTCTAGCCATGTGAACCGGAATGATGGTAGGCTAGAAGTCACATTGCATACTCAAAGTGTGGAAGTGCTCCTTAATGGGAGTGATCTATTCTTTATAGAGTGACATGACTTGTTTATGTTACAAGGATATTTCGTCTCCTTGTATATTAAACAAAGTCTAATCTAATGTTGAAGTTAACAATTGGCTCCAGAAGTGTCTGCGACTTCTTAGAGTATGGTCAAATCAACATTAGAGCTCTTGGATAAGAGTATGACCGCGTGTGATGAGACATCAATAAGGAGAACTTTTCTATGACAAAGAAATATCCAAAGAAGTCAAGACAATCCATTGAAGAAGTCGTAAAGAACGTTGAAGAAGAACTTCCAGAAGACAAGCACTATTGAAGAAGAATATTGTCCTCGCTAAGAGGGAGTGTTGATGTTATTGTAGCTTCTGAAAATATTCTTAAGAAGTCCCAGAGAAAGTGGAAACCAATGAAGAGCACAACTACCCCAATGAAAGGGGTAAATTGACCCTAGAAGACAAAATGACAAGATGATTCAAGCTTTTGCAGTTATTGGTTTCAAATTCTTCACGCAGTAAAAAATCCAAAAGATCATGGAATACAAAATGACAAGTCGGCTTAGAAGATAAATAAAAGATAAAATAAAGAATAAATAAAAGATCAAGCAGACCTAATTGTGGAAACTTCTAGTGAAAAGAAGATTATAAGCAAAGTGTTTCCATGCCTCATTTTCACATTCAAGCAAGCTCGTCTCTCCCTCAAGTGGTGCGCACTTCTCAAGGAGGACAAGTGAAGATCAAGTGAAGCAAATTTTGGGGTTATCTTATTATCTTATCTCTCTTAGAGTTCTTGTGGAAGAAGAGCACATTCTTGTGCTTAGGCTTAATCTTCATGATTGGTATTGTTCTTATATTGGATTGATTATTTCTTCGGAGAAAAAGTTGTTGAATTTTCTCCCGTTTGGGTTTCCCAATAAATCTTTGTGTCTCTTATGCATGGCTATCTTTCAGTGATCCTTGTTTTACTTCCATTGAAAATGAAAAAATGCTATGATTGTGGGATGAAGTAAATAATGAAAGTAAATGAAATTATACGCTAAAGTTAAATCTAACACTTGTAAGGGTTGTCACACTCACTCTAGCACAACTCATGCATACCCTCTTGTACGTTATTTTGTTGTATCACTCCTCCCTCTTGGTCATCTTGGTCAAAAAGAGCAAATCGTCCACATTAAAAGCAAGTTTTGGAGGCCATACCAACCTAAGGAGAGCGTTGAGGGCAAAAGACACTTGTTGGGTTCATATGGGGCATGATGTCCTCCTCCCAAGCTCAACTCTTCATCATGTTGAAGCACATAGTTATTTTATGTTTTATGAGGTTTAGTCCCCAGATTGTGGGTGACAATCCCTAAGAAATCCTTAAAAGTCGTTTTAAAGACATTAGATTGGTCGGCCTAGAGGAGGGAAAAAGTGAGTCTTTTCTCTTATAAATAAGGCATCTCTCCCTCATTTGTAACAAAGATCATGCGATCAAATATGACTGAAATTTTATGTCTTCTTGTGTTCGTGAGCAATTGAAGTGGTGCACATCTCCTTTCTTGGCTTTTCAAGGGTTTCTAATTGATCAAGTTTGATGTTTGAGGTTTCTTTACTATCTTTCAAGGCTATTCTAAGGTGAAAATATTCTTGAGGCTTCTCCTATTTTTTCTGTCAATTGTGGTATGATCTTGAATCTCTTGTCTTGCACTACCAAAGGCATCTAAGGTAGGATTAAATTAAAGTTTTATGCATAATAGCTTAGTATTGCTAGTGAGATATCCCTCTTGAAGGGTCTCTCTTGTTTGGGGCCTTAACATCGTGTTTTCCCTAATTAAGTCAAAGGCTAACACAACTTAGGGTTTCTTAGCCTTGCCCTAGTTCATTCAAATATTGAATTGTCATTTCTTAGAAAAAATGTTGACCCCTCTTTTTCATTGCCCGATGGAATAAGACCTTGGCCTATTTCCTTCGTCTTCATCAATTCAATTTTTCAAAATTCCTTGTATTATATTGGAAAAAATACAAAAAAAATTAGCAAATATAAAAAACCTAAAAATAAAATATATTTGAAAAGTCCAAAAATTATTTATTTTTGTCATTGTACTTGTTTAGCATTAAATTTACTTGCAAAATTCCAGAATATTTATGGCTGTTATAATTTTTTAAGTTATTAATATTATTCTAAAATCCATAAAAGAAGTGGAAAAACTCCATAAAAAGTTGTTTTGCACCTTTAAGAAGCCTAAAACCTGGGTGACATCAGCCCTAGGAGAGTCATCCCCTAGGGGCTGGTACAGCCATGGTACAAGTCTGGTTGAAGTGTTTTGCACATACATTTTTGACAAAAGATCAAACCCTAATGGTCGCAAAGAATTCCTATTTCATTCCTGAGCATTGGTGATTGGCCTAGTGGGTTTTGAAGTTGTTAAGCAAGTCATTGACCCATTTTTGCAGGCTGATCCAGATCTTAAGTAACTAATAGTCCTAACTTGCAGCAGACAACCATCAATCTAAGTGTGCCCTAGAGGTTATAAATTCATCATTTATAAGTATGTGGTGAGAGGTATCTATTGTGCCATTTTCACGAGTTATTTCAAGATTTTATTCAAGTTAATGATGTTGGTTTATACTGCAGTAAATTAACTTCTCTTACTAATCAAAACAGTACCAAGATTGCATTGTTCATAAACCTTCCTAGTCATTGAATATTTATTGAATATCTTGTTGTGCCCATCAAGGCACTAGTCAACTAACCTAGTAGGAAGGCGTGTTCTTGTTGCATACTTTACAGGGCTATGTCTCTCCATATTTGGGAAAGCTCTCGTGTCCAAAGGAGCGGACCTAAAGAGAGAGAAGAACACATTGTGGTGACAATGGGCACATCTCCTGAAAAGTTGTCAATCTTAGCACCAGCCCTCGTAACCTAATCGAAAGGGAGCTAATTTGTGAGGTAGCAGGGCACACTTTCACCATGCTTTCTAATGCAGTACTTCATGTGTGGTTGTCGAATGAGCTAGAGAGGAGGCACCCCAACGCCATGGGGCAAGCAAGAGTTCACCGAGAGTATCAAACCATTGACCACATCTTCAATCTATGTGCCATTAACGAGGAGGCTCATCTTCACTCTTCAAAAGTCTTTCATTGTTTTGTGCACTTTCGAAAGGGCTTTCAACTCTATCCTGAGAAAGGCCCTGCTCCAAGGGTTAGATGACATTGGCATTTTAGTGACCCTCCTAGTGGCCATCACAAAACTATGAGTTTGTGCTTGCTCACCTTCACTCTGCTAAAAAACTCTTGAACTTCATTAGAAGCACCATTGGGACCAAACAGAAATGCGCCCTCTCACTCCCTCTCACCAACTCTCTTTGGGATTTGTATTGCTGAGGTTGAGTCCTTTTTCAAGAAGCACAAACATGGTGGTGATGGTTATCTTCTACAGCACATCTTGATCTTCCCACTTTTACTTACAAAGGAAATGATCCTCCAGGCCTCCTCACCCAAGGGGATGCATGCCCTATCCAATGGGGATGCATGCCCAATCCGATGCATGTGACCATCGACAATTGACAGTTAACCTTAGTAAAGCTAAGGTTATGATCTTCTACATATCTTAACATGCTCTCTTTGGCCATCTCTTCTACTTTCCGAGGGGGCAAGAATGCGATTACCACAGCTTACACATACCTGGGGGTTCAGTTCTTAGGGCCTTGATTCAGTTTGAGGCATTCCTTTCAGCCCCTACTTAACAAGGGATAAAATTCCCTTGCCTGATTTGAAAGTCGGTGCTTTCAGCTTCACTTCAGCATATCTCGTCCAAGATGCACCCCTTGGACACAATCATCGTACCTACTCTCCTCTACGGCTACAAGGTATAAGGACCTAGCCTTCTTTGGGCCAACTAGGCCAGGACAGAGAGAGTCCAGCCCCTTCTGTTGCAGTGCATCATCAATTGCAAAGGGGCGTGTGTCCGGTTGATCATCCGCGCAGAGTTTGGAGTTCATCCTTTCAGCCTTGGGGCCATCTTCAGAGTCGTCTAGTTCTTTCACAAAGTGCGGACCCTGGAAGATTTTGTGCCGGGTAGCGACAGGTACCCTTACTTATCTCTTCTCTATTCAGCGGATATTGCCTCCACAGGCCCCCCGGACAGAGTCTTTGCTAGTTGTTAGAGGCTTTCCGGTTGCTTCACTCGATGACAGTTTCTACTAACCGAATTCCCTGCTTCATGTGCTATTTGGACGCTCCAGGTCACCTCCCACCCTCCTAACAGGATCTAAACCAGGTGATAAGTGATGATATTTAGAAGCAATACATCCGGGCACATATTGACATAATTTACAGAAACTATCAATAATGATGATGTCTTGCTGTACATTAAATTCAGCAGAAGAATGGGAAAAAAAGGCACGCATAAAAGCACCTGCTACCCAGTAGAAATTACAGCTTCCAGATGCCTAGTTCCACACTTCGAATATCCTCCCTGTCGAATGTAACAGAGACAAAACCTATACTCATGTAAGATAAAACCACAGCATTTGCGAATTTCATGATGGCCTAAACAAAATTGCATGAAAAAAGTCAAAAATGTATTCATCAAAGCGATGAAAGATACCCCCATAAGCAACAAACCCCTGTTCAGCCACCGAGGGAAACTTACCTTCTGAAATGTACTGTGAGATGTACACAAAGGATTTAGTCACTCAGTCTCTGAAGTACCATAAACAACCGACAACTCCTATCAGGATTTCAAGCGATTCTAAACACGAAACTACTGATTTCCAAGAGATTTGAAACACCAAATTCGGGAAGGAAGCGTCGGTTTGCAGCGTGTACTGTGTAAAATTAGGAATTTTCAAGAAAACATAGTCAGAATGTTGTAGTAGCTTGAGGAATTTTCGAGAAGAGATAGTCGGAATGTAGTAGTGGCCTGAGGAATTTTCCAGAAAGCATGGTTCGGTGTTTGAATTGTGTCGTATGCTTTGGTTTTTTCGTAATTGACGGTCAGAGGGTGTGCATGGGACTGCGGCCTCGGGTGGCGATGGAAAGAGAGATCACCAATTTTCCTTTCGACGGTTGGGTAACAGCATTTCTCTCCACGAATTCGTTAAAAGATTTTGAGATTTTTAATAATCTTTTAAGTTAGTTGGGTGTATTTGGGTATTGATTTGAGGTGGTTGAATTTATTTTAGCATTCAAAAATATGATTTGAACCATTTAGTTTTTTCTTTTAAATCGTTTAATTTTTACAAAATTTTGATGGGCATGGAAATTGTAATGTTTAGATTTTTTAGTTAAAGTTTTGTAGAGAAAACTGTTGAGAGGAGTTTGGTTTGCTTAGCTGTCCAAGATCAAAACCCGCTACTTATGGAAGGCGATATTTAAATTCAACCATGCTAAGGGTTGGTGCGATCCCCGGTGATTTTGAGGACTTAGATGCCCCTGAATCATGGTTTTTGGGACCAAAGGTTCCCCCAACAAGTCACAAGAGACTTAACCAACAAAAAAATGTTTAGATTCTTTAAATTAATGTTTTGTGATTTAATTTAAAAACCAAATAAATTAAAAAAACAAATATATAAATAAAGTCATGTCTACTTATAAAATAAAAGATTTAAAACCAATATAGATCCATCTTATACCCTTATCAAGCATGGAGAAGATCAAATTTTTGGAGGTGTAAATTTTGTCTTCATATATAAAAAATTTAAAATAAAAAAATTTACACTTCAAGAAATTTGATCCCTACTTGATAGATCAGGTTTTAAGATAAATATTTTCTATTGCATGTTTTATGAACCTTAAAGTTGTTTATGGGTTTATTGCTTTTGCTTATGTTCAATAGTTTCTTGTTAGCATTTATCTAGACTTAATTTTGGTTGTGCATGGTCATGGGCAAGTTTGACTCTACTACCTTTATTTGTCCATTGGGTGAATTTGTATGTGTGCTCATAGAGTAAACGTGGTTTTGCACTCATAGAGAATATGGCTTGGTTTTGGTTGTTAGCTTTTCAGTCCATGGAGCTGTGCATGGGTTTGTTGCTTTTACCTTTTTAATGCTCCGTGTGTCACTGAATTTACCTTTGCCCCTCTTGTAGTTTGCATTGGGCAAATTTGGTTTTGCACTCAAACAATGAAGTTAATTTTAGTTGTTTCTTTTTCTACCCTTGAAGTTGTGCATAGTAATATATGAGGTTATCTTTAGTTAATGGTTTGTGCATGAGTCCATGGCATTTGTTTTCTCATAGTTTCCATTGGTCATATTTGGCTCTTTCGTGGTTGGTTTTGTGCTCAGAGACTGAGGTAACCATCAACTTATGTTACTCAAGTTAATTATTGCTTGAGTTTCCACGGCTTGATTGGATATTGCTTATATTGGGTCACTTGGTTTCAACCTCTGCTTGAGTTCCCATATGTTTATTAGTTATTTGCTTGAAAGCAAGGACATGCAACAAGGTGATCGTTAAGAAGTATAAAACAATATATTGGAAACAATGGTGCATGTGATAGTTAAAAAATGAAATCCTCTCAAAATGACTCTATTTGTAAATCGAAAAACAATTCAGTGACACATTTGCATTAAGTGAAAATTGTAAATCAAAGTGTCTTTTGAATCAAGGTACAAAGGGTGGAGTTAAAAACCCTTTTCCAAGTCAAAATCAATTGAAAATCTATTGTGGAAAATACCACCCTAAAATTGAATAAGGAGGTCATTTTCATCAAAATCTACTCATTGTAAAATCACACTTTGAGGTGCATGATCGGTAGTACCCAACACCCTAAAGTTTACATAAAAGCAAGTAAGCATGACACAAGCAAGTGTGAATCAAATGAAAATAAAAAATGGGTGCATGAGGAAAGCATTTGCAAAACATCAATCAACAAATTAAAGAATTAGAGGACTCCTTACATTACTTGGATAATTTGGTTCTTAATCTTCACAAGCAAATTGATTGGAATGATAAATTGACTGAAGCACTTCAACTAAAATTAATTGAAAATGAGCAACAAATTGAGAACATTGTTGATGCAACTTGTAACACAAAAAGCCCAGTGGGGTAGCTCGAGTGGTTGAGTGTTGTGATTTGCAAGTAGGAGGTCACAAGGTCAAGTCCCCAAGATGGTTGTTTATCTGAATGTTGAGGGCCTCACTTGATGTCCCCTCCAGGTTAGGTCCAATAATCAAAGTTAACAATCTACCCCACTTACCATCCATGAATCATGAAGTACTTGGTGTTAAATTTTTAACATTTAAGCTAGCATTATCTTAGGATCTTTAACTGAGAGAATAACAAGCATAGCAATCAAACATAAGAGACAATAGACACAAAGATTCTCCTCTTGGAAACCATAAAGGAGAAAACCCTGCAACTTCCTTAGAGATAGAATCCGTACCAAAAGTAAAACCCAAAAATAGTAAGATGATCTCCTAACAATAATAGTCTCTCTCTCTCTTGTCCCAACTTCTTATTTCTCTCTCAGTTATGCTCTACAACTGAGTGTGAGTGAATGTGTGATAAATAGAGAGGCTCACTCTCTATTTATACTAATTCTCGACTTGACAATAACTCACTAGGGCCGACTTCTCTAGGAGAGTCTAATAACCCTAGGGCCCCACAAGTGCGGGGACTTTAACCCTTGATCAATAAGGAGGGTTACCCTCTATGACTTTACATGACTTGTTTACATTATTGAATCTCCTGATATGAACATCGGGGTATGACATGACTCAATTACATTATAGATACTTCTCGGAATAAACATCGGGGTACAATACATAAATATACAAGTGAATACATTTCGAAGTTACAAATACATCAACACTTTGAGGGTTTTCCACGAGGTTATTCCTTGGGGGGGGAGAAAAAAAACTATAACACAAATGAACTCATACAAATTATTGATGTTACCTATGATACAAGTGACTTAATGCTAATCATGGATGTTACTTGTAACACAAATTATCTAATGCAAGTGCTTGATGCTACTTGTGATACAAATCATTTAATGGAGATGGTTAATAAAAATGCAATAAAAGAGATGAATGATGATTCCTTACCAGATTATGAGATGGAATTATTCATCGGTGATGAATTGATGAAGGAAAGTTTTGTTGAATATGAATCACAAGCAAAAGCGTAGAGTGGTAGCAGCAACAATAAATGTGAATTTGAAGTCACAAAAGACAACAGTTATGAAGAACATCAAAAATCACAAAATGATATTTTCAAGAATATCGTTAAACTTTGGGAAGAATTGCAATTCGACAAGAATAAACATAGCTTAGGATATGGTACACATATGGTAAAGGAAGAAACTTTGGTATTCTAGATTACTACAAACCAGTTCATTTTATGAGTGTGGGATTTCTTAATGAAAATTTGAAGGGTACAAAAGTAAATGAAGAAGTTACGAATGTTTATAATTCAATTGATGACTAAAACATTGAGCAAATTTCTAATAATTATTGACATCGTCATAGGGTTCTCTATATCGAAACATTGTATTGATCTCCACCCTTATCTTCATCATGGGAAGACAAATTATCAATCACATAGATTTTGAAAGAAGAAGAAAGATCAAAAGAAAAAAGTTCACTATGGTTATATAATTCCTTGGTAGTGGAAATTAAAAGCCAAGATGTTGAATAAGTTTTACTATCAAGTTAAAACACTGATTAATACAAATTTGCATGTAAAATTATTATAAAAAAATCAGTAGTTGTTCCAAATGAAGGTTTTGGGCATAATTGGGGACCAATTCTATATGTCTTGTAAATTGAAACATGAGTCCAATATAGTACTCTCTACGCCTCAATTGGGATAGAACATTGATGGAGTATAGTGGTATCATTATCAATGGTTGGTGGTCAGCCAAAACCACCAAATACATTGTTTAAGTGAAAATAGTTAGTGGTCAACCAAAACCACCAAATTGATCCCTTGGATCCCTTCCATATATTTCTCACCCTGCACCTTATAGGGAGGAATGTAAAATGATGATAGTTAGACTTCAAGTTCCAAATTATTGTCAATCCAAATTCAATCAATGTTTAGAAATCCAACATTGTTGTTGGTCTCCTTAACAAATTATCTACAATTTAACTATTCATTGGGATGTCGTTCAATACCTAATTGTGTCTAAATTTAGAGAGTGCTTTAATGGTATTATTTGTTTACTAATGACCAAATGATGACTCCATTTGTTCAACAACCAGCATAAGATGGCATCTTCTTCTAGCTAAATGATCATATTTTCAAGTAATTATGAAATATTTAAACATGGTAATTGTTCACTTTTATAATGTATGCTCTATTTCAAAGTTCATTTCAAATAAACCATTCAGCATCCCAAATTGATGGTTTGCTTGATATCTTCATTGAAGCTTAGTTCAAAAGTTTTAGACTGGAGATTAATGATGATACCAGTCTACGCACTAGTTCTTACTGCCTTCCTAGTGTAATTATTTAGATGTGTGATTGATGTGATGAATGTTGAACTCTAAGTCTTTAGACAAATACAAATTCCTATAACATCTTTATGAGTTGCCATCATTATCCTTGATGCATGAAATCCTTATTTACTAATGAGCATGTACTATATATTGATATCATTGGATGAATACGTGTGTTGAATATGGCTTGAATCCGTTTCCACCAAGTTCTTATCGTGTCTTATATTTCTTAACAATGATTACTTTCTCCCATGGTTGACTTCAACTAATTACCTCGTTGTGAATATTCTTATTTGAGATGGTTTGATTATAGGTTGTTATTTGGGGATGTCTTGCTTCCATTTAGTAGATCTTTGAAACCTATACATGCAAGGTCATATAAATGGGGATTGCTTATGATACTACTTTACAATGTTTATTTCAGAAGTTGTGGAATTTTCAACATCATCAGGTGATCACTTTCATAGACGATGCCAATGTTAGCCATTGATGGTTTATAGGTGCATTGCGGGATGGATTGGTTCATCGGTGCATCATTCAACATTAATGGTTCTTGAGTGTTTTTTAGACTTGGGACATGGTCATAAGTTTTTATTTCTTAGGAGTAGATGATTACACATGTTTTTGGGAAGGTAGTTCATATACAAGATATCTAGAGGACACATAGCAATGTATTCTCATATCACTTGGATAGGCTGTCAAAGTCAAAAGTACCCCATACTTAAATATTCTTTGTGGCTTTTAAAACAGGTATGGGATGTCAAAGATTCCAAAAGGTTGGGGTCAAATCATTGCCTTTTTTAATTTCTTGATTTCAAGATTTACTTTCTTGAAATTTTTGTGTTTCTTGAAAGTCTGATTAGTCCTTTCCTTCTGCTAGCAGTGACTCTATGAATAGGCTTACTGTCATTTCTAATAATCTTCACAAAAAACAAAGCAATAAATTTTTTTATCGCCTTGTTGTATTTATGTCCAACAATCAAGAACTTAGACCTCTTATTTAGCGGCATATCGAGGTGAGGGGAACTAAAAATAAGATTGTTGAATGATGTTTTATGAAACAGAGTAATGCTATGAATTATTATAGCATTGTCTCTGACATTAAACGTTATGGTAGTATGGATTACAATGTTCATTGTTATGATGGTGCACCGCTACAGATTCTATGTGGCAATTATATTTGACTTCATGATTTTCTAGGTGCATATTTAGTTGGTCTTGGCATGATCTGCCAGGTGCCGCTTCATGCATAGTGTTGTCTTCTTAAGGCATATTCTTAAACTATGAAGTTCAACCAACCTTGACAATTTCTCTCTAATCTTTCTTGAGAAACCATAGGGAGAAACAATTACCCATTCCTTTAGTTTATTTCTCGGCTTATATAATCGGTTGTCTGGCCTATGCTTACAAAAGGAAATATCAGACAAATGCAACAGAGATTTGAAGCAACTACAGACAAATCGATCACAAAAAATGTAGATCACAACTAAATAAATTATTAATCTATAAACACGTGAAAAGGTACTCAAGAGTAGTCTTTGAACCTTTGTTTGTTATTCTTCCAATACTTCTTGTTTTTCTTTGAGTTGTAGTATCAATTGAGTTTTGTTTATTGAATCCTCACTAAGCTGATTTACTGCATTTTTACCTATTTATATCATTTTCTTTCAAAGATACGAAGGATAACAGTTTATTACCTATTTATTTCGTCTAGAATTTCCACCAACATAGCCCGAAAAGGTGAATTTCCACCAACATAGCTCATAAATGACCAAGTCCTAGGAAAAATACTATAAAATAGTATGTCCATCAAGCACGCAGGAGGCTAGCGATGGATGGGGAATTGATATGTTGATGCAAAGATATGGCGCATTGATCATTTTTTGTCCTTTTGGTTCAACAAATACGCTCGAGGGTTCTGAAGCAAGTAAGACTTGGTTGTTCTAAGAGTTGGTTAGGAGGAATGGTAGCTTCAATTTTGTTTTCCCGACAGTGGTGACATGTTCCTCATAAAATATTAACTGTTTAGTATTGATAATTATAATATGTATGTAGATTTGAATTCTAAACGCATTTTGTTAACTAAGTATTATACTATGCATCTGTTCCTAACCATTTTTCCTATTTCCATATTACACTTTAGTATAAACTCTTAGTTATTTACATAATGTAAAAGAATAATGGATCTTATTATCTCAGTTTAAAATTCATTATGTAAATATTATATACATATTCAACCTAGTCTCTGTTTGGGCTTCCATACCTATATTAGAGTGGATCTAGATTTAGTACAACTAAAAGATTTGAACGTATGTATTACAATTTAACAATCAAATATTCAGTCAACTGGAGCATTACCCAAATCGTAGATCTTGTCTATATTGTAATTATATCTACTTATTTTAATCATTAGATCTAAGTAAATATAAGATAATCATATTTCTTCTAAGAGCCGAAGGCTTTCATACATAGCCTATCTCTGTTTTAAACAATGCTTAGATAATTTAATAAATGTAATCTCTGTTTGGGTATTCACGCCCATTTTAAGGCAAACATATATATACTAATAAATAAAAGAACTAAACGAAAATATTGCAAATAGTCAAATAAGATATTCATAGATATACATAGTAGAGTCGAAAGGCTTATTCACTTAGTAATAAACTAGATCCTGAATCTCCATATCTATGTTTAAATCAACATTAATCAAAATACGGCCTCTTTCAATTGGGTATTCATACCCTTTTGGGACCAATCTAAACATTCCAATAAACCAAAAGAAAACTGAACGACGGGATCACAGTCGATTCCAACATAATCTTTTACAAGTTAATCATCACATGTATAGCTCACATATCCGCATTATAAACTCAACATTAAACAGGTCTAAATAAAATCGCAGAGTAAATCTTTATAAAATCAATAAACATAATACAAATGAACAGTCTCTGGGCTCGGGCATCCATGCCCGAGGTTAGATCGAACTAATGAAGCATTTAATCAACAACAAGATTGTGATATCCAAGTGTAACTAGAAATCCACTTTTTAACATTTGAAATCAAATTACAAATCAGATTTTTAAACCGAGATTTCCAATTGTCGAGAATATCATGGTCGTAAGCCAATCTATTGGCATTCATAGTCTAGAACTAAAACCATAATGTACATCCGAATATGATTGCAAATCAAATACATTGGAATGTGAGGGGCTGTGAAGCCACACTATAAACTAGTGAATCCAAGCATAGACCCATAAGGCTTTTTAAAAAGAAGAATAAAAAACTTATCTTCGCAGTGGCTGTGAAAGCCCTATCCATTCTTGGACTACGAACCAATGGGAAACCATTGTAACCCTGATCTACAAGAGTCTTACCGTATGCATATTGGCAGGTCCATTTGTGCAGTCCAAGCCAAAACTGCGCTGGTAGTTACATGCACCAAACTAAGTGGTGTTAGTATAACACCAATGACCAAAATTTTAAAAAATGCATTCTTCTAATTCAAACAGAGCTGGATAAGAACCCTCGCCTCGGAACCAAGAAGAAGGAGGCCTGAGAGGAGGTGACCCTGTTGCCGCTCTTGCCAAGCCATTCCTTATGACCTGCATTCACATGAAAACATTGTCATTTAGTGTCATGTTCAAACTATAATCCTATTGAAAAAAAATAAAGAGAGTAAACAACAGGGTCCTCCATGCAATTGTAAAGGAAATTGATACTATCACGAGACAATATTCCAAAGCCTACTCTTCATGGAATGAAAATTCGGAGATATCTTATTTCATTTGATATATTTAGGAAACTTATTTCTTCAAATACTAAAAATAAACACTGACTAGAAAATTAGAGAATAGGATTGTCCCTCTTGATCTTTTAAAAAGGTGATGTCCCATGGATATTGAAGAAATATTATCTTTCTCTGATGGAGGAAGTTATATTGGGTGTAAAGATGCCTCCTTTATATGGGTAAACTCTATGGAATTTCTTGATTGTAGAAGAACATTTTTCAAGGTTGAAATCGCATTACCATCTAAACCTTATAATGGTAAGTATGTCAAATACATGCCTTTTTCCCTGCAGTGTAGGTTATAATATAGTATGCACTCGTGACTCTATGGTAATTAATTTTGAATGTCTTTATTTTATAATGCCATTATCCTTTTCTTGTATGTGAGTGTGTGAACCAAGGCTTTCCTTAAGATTTGTGATGCACCATTGCTAAATTATTTTCATTTGTACATCGGTTCACATCAAAGGGGATTCATATGGCCAACAGTCCATGTTATCATCGAGAGATAGCTAGGATAGAGATATCATTCCACATTACCATCTAATTAACCTAGTTGATGAGATTGAATTAATGGAGGTGGTATCATGCCATTGGATGTTCTCCTTAGAGAGGTACATGAAAAAATTGAAGGGTTTTGTTCAACAAAGGGAAAAACCTGAGGCGTTTGTGGTGGAGCGGTACATAATATATATGTCATTATATTATGCTACGGATTATACCAAGTAAATCAATGGCACAAAGGTGCAATAGTTTGGGATAACTAATGAGATGACAATAAAAGGCAAGAGGAACTACTGCAAACAACAGAAACGAGCACATGATAAAGAGTCGGTCTCTTAATTTTTGTCAAATTTCTACAAAGTAATTGTTCACATTGAGCTTGATAACATATATTTTAATTGAGATTATTGATTTTGATTTCATGAATACATCATTGAGTTCATATATTGATGTCATGTACCCGGATCACTTCAATGATTTATCGGGATACAAGGTACTAGTTGTTCTCTTCTTTTAAGTTCTTAATTAAGGGGAAATAATTCTTCATCTTGAAACATAGTACTTAATCATTTTTGGTTTCTACTCAAAGACGATAACTTCTCTTCTAGTAGTTGGTAACTCCAATTCTAGGGTCATGTGCATATTATATTAACTCAAGGAAGATTTTAGAAATGATGTTAATTTACACTATATGCACAATTTCATCTTAATGCAACCACATTTATCAATGCATATACATAAAGTGATTCAACTTGTAATCCAACAATACTATTTTAGTCACTTGAATGCACGACTCTAAGATTTATAAAGACATTCACATTCTCATTTTGCATATTCATAAACAACTTGTTATAACTATAAACCATTATCAATTCAACATCTATAAACCAAGAATTGAAATCAACAAGCATCGATTGAGTACTTGTTTGGAATGTGGAGATTCTAAGCAACTAGTTATGCAAGGGCAATGTTATCCCAACCATAGGCTCTTTGTACAACATATACTCTTTCTATTCAAAGGCCACCCCTGATCTGAGCAATGATTTTCCACTGGGAAACAAAACCTTCAAGCTCATTCACAACCATTCACAACCATTGAACCCACTCCAAATTGGTTTCAATCTTCAGTTGTCCACACGTTATCTTCCTCTTAGGATTCACTCCTCTTCACTGCCCAATAAACCATCCAAATGGAAGGCCAACAACCAGACTATGGACAACAAAGCACAATTATTGATGAAATCTCAATTCACATCAAGAGGAATGACTACTAGGTGAAACATAGGAAGCATGGTGAATGAAAAACCAGTCCAAGATGATTTTACAACAACTGGGTATGCTAAAGATGACTTACATACACATATATCACAATTGGGCATACAAAAATGATTTTAGACATGCTTTCCATTGTTGGGTTTGAAAATTATGATTTATGGGCATGAGTTTAATAGTTGAAAACTAAATTTGAGACTCCAACAATTAAACAAGCAAGGGAAGCATAAAGTCGGTGCATTCAAAACCCAATTCAGATTCCCATCAAAACCCACAAATTATACAAACTCAAAAATGAATTTCCTTGATGGAAAACAATGATAAACACCTCGAGACTGCTAAGAAAAATGCTCAGGCACAAAGAACTGCTTGAAACATAAAAAATGATAATAAAAATGCCTAGGAAAGGATAACTCTTTTGAGACAACAAAACTAATAGTTGAATGAGAGAATAAGCTCTAATTTTGTGGATCATAGCTTGTCTAACAAGAAATCATGATTTTCCAAATATGCAAGGTGACTTACACACAAAATTCAACCCAAAACTTCATGGAGACATCAATTTAAAATTGACACCCACGCCTTCCTTTCTCCAAGGAATTAATTGCCTCAACCACCTTCCTTCTTTGAAGCATTAATGATCGAAAACAAGGTCAGCATGGTAGATGGATTCTCATCTTGACACTTGGCTCTCATTGAATGGATTTGACATGATTTGGTTCATTTCCCTTCCCCTTGTGGAAAATCATGCTCGGCTTCTGATTTTCGTTTCTTTCCAGAACTAGCTTAGTACATTAATTTGATCACAACATGCATATGACTTTCTTGGATCTCACTAACATGCGACCACACTATGTCAATTCATTTTTATTGCATGCCCATGAATTCAATGGTGGGGCCTTGGCCTTGAGATCCTCACCGTGAACTTGCCATACTTAAATGCATTTATACATATTTACATCATTTACATAACATACACCAAGGGGTCAAATATAGGGACCTTACCATCTCGTTGTGTGAGGAGGATAAGGAAATGGATTTGTGTTAGGAAATAATTAAAGCAGTTGAAGAAGAATGCTTTATCCCAATCATTTAGAAGGAAACATGCTAATCATTTGTCCCAATAGTTAGGTGGCTAACCCTGGATTAGAGAGAAATATGGTGTGTCTAATCATTTCCTACATGGTGAAGAAGATGCACTCGACATGGGGATCGAAATAACTTCGTATATATCTCTCGATGCATAGTTTTAACTTTATAGTGCAATTTTGAAATATAACATCTACATGTTTGTATTAATGCTTTGGTTATTAGACATGTGACACCATCATTTATTAACTCTTTTACAAGTTTATTTGTTCTCATCTATGTGGGAATATGTACATCATTTTCACATCGAGGATGCCAATGATAAACGTGTCACCTCAACTTTGGAGTGGAAGTCATGTTCGAGCAATCTAGTTGTGTTAGCCATCGTAATTGGAACATAATAAAGTGGATGTTAGGTTACATAACAAAGATACAAGAGATCATGCAAGTGGACTTCTCATATTTCCAATGTCTTATTTTTAGTTGCAAGTGGAAGGACACCTTTGATCAACGCAAAAAAAATCACAACAGTGGGAAAATATATATCAACTATAGAAAGATGTGGGATGAAACTAAGGAGCCTCATGTTTTCTCAAAACACTACAACCAAGTGTTTTTTACTTGTATGTGTTGGATAGGTATTGGTGGTTCCTACTAAGACATGACTATAGATCAAAACATATTTTTTAGAACAACAATGTTAGAATGACAAGAAAGGAAGATGACGAGGGTGATGGAAAAGGAGAGTGATATGTACATGTTTAATTTTAACATCTATTTATGGATATGCCATTTTATTATTGTTTTTTGAATGAAAATGAATATGTTTGTATTTATAAAAAGCTGAAAAGGATTTCAACATAGCAGTGCAAAATTTAAAAATGAAGTTTCATGGGTTTATGAGTGTTATTTAACTTCTTTATAGTCATCCATGAAAATATAACTCTTATACAAAAAAACATCTTCTCCTAAGTTGTCGTAAATTCCAACATATTGTTCTAGTAGCAACATACAAAAAAACTACATAAGAAATAAATATTAAATGGTGATATGACCATTATCCATAACTTGGATGTCCTACTTGTCCTCAACATCTTCCTCTTGGTTGTCCTCGACATCTTCCTCCTTTAGCTCATGATTTTCTTCAGCGCTCTTCTCGCTACCCATAACACGAATGCCTTGGCTATCCTCTGCATTTTCATCAACACAATCATTTAAGCTAGAAATGTTCACTGCTACATTGATAAATCGATGAAGCATGGTATCATCTTTTTCTTTACTTATAGAGTCAAAAATTCAGGACCGCTTTGCTACTAGAAAAGAATCATAATGCTCCAGGGTGACCTCAATTGCATTTACTTGAGCTTCATGGGCATGGAAATTTCCCTCAGCATCATCGAGACGAGATTCCAAGTAGGATGTGTGGGATGTAAGCTAAAGAATAGCCTGATCAACATCTTCCAATCGATAATCCAAAGAAAGTGTTTGTGCTATAATCCGACAAACAACAACAAGCAGACCCTTCATTTGTGAGTTCGTCCATCATAAATGGATATGAATGTCATGAATATTTGCCCGAGCATATGAAATTCCATCTGAGAGTTCCTATAGTTTTTTCTTAAGGTCCACCGTAAAATTCATAATTTCCAAATAAAACAGGAACTCTAAAGTTCATGAATCCCATACCTTCCAAATTATAAACAAGGTGGATCTTGAACTAGACCTAAAAATAACTTCATAAAGGATATCACCCTCATTCCCAATAGACTTTGCATCCACAATCCGCTCCCCCAGGGCATAGGGGAAGGCATTCATTTTCTCAGCTTCCTGCAAAACCATCACCAAACCGTAAAAGACACCAAACTTCACCTCCTCAGATCTCTCGCAATTGCAAACTAAGTTGAAGCATAGGGGGGAAGAATCACATTTGAATGGGACATGGACTATCCTCGAGAACAAGTTACTTGGAGGATCCTACATGTGAGAAAATGTGACACATAATAGACTGCATTGATGCCTAAACATGACAACTAGGTCTATTAATGGAGGATGGGACTAGTCGCATAGAGATTCAAACCATTCCTTTGAACCTCAAACCCATCTTAAATCTCTTAGTTACATCCTTACGGGGTCAATATACCTCTAGAATCTTTAAGGGAGCCAACATAAGGAATTATGTTGACCTCCATTTATAACCATGCTCCCTATTTTTAAAGTTGAGCTACCTTGTTTGCAAGATTATCTGCTCGTTGATCGTTTTCACATTTCACATGATGTAGTTGAGCATCATGAATTTGATTGAGAAGCCTATCGATGTGATTTTGCATCCTGCCATCTAACTTGTCATCAATATCCTTTTTTTTCCTAGCTTGAGAAATGATTAATAAGGAATCTCCAATGATGACAATCGACCGGATTCCAAGGGAAACATTGTTCACAAGACCTTGATAGAAAGAGTAAGGCTCAACTTGATTATTTTTCACGAGGAAAAGGACAACCTTATATTATATAAAGTTGTGTCTGAATATATAACGGTTACATCGACAAAAGGCTTTTGCACATAGAACCAAAATTACAACCATATCCAATATGGTCTAACAAATAACATTCAGTATCATATAATATTTTAATTCCGTAAAAGAAAGTATCACTCTCTTATCCTACCCAACCATAGTAAGTTCTCAATAGTCATCCGCATATACAAAATATAAAGACTGCCAAGAAAACAAAGTGCAAGAAGTCTTAATAACAGCTTGATTATATGTGATGATTTGTAGACCCCATTCAAAAGTCAATATTGCATTTCCTCTAGGATCCAAAAGGATCCCCTCCACATCCGTCTCCCCGATGCCATTTTATTATTGTTGTCTATAATTGGTTAAGCATGTTTTTTTATTCATTTTATAATGTTGTAAAATGAAAAGTTAACAATCATTTTTAACTGTCATGTTAGAAATAAATTAAATTATCTTAAAAAATCATAATAAACAATTAATGATGATGAAGATCTTCCATCCATTTTGATAACTTTATGATACAAATGTAATGGCACATATTAAGAAAAATAAAAGTTAAATACTTAAAAAAGATTTTGTTAATGATGATGAAGATCTTCATTCTATTTCAATAACCGTATAATACAAATGTAATATCACATGTTTAAAAAGATAAAAATTAAGCACCTAAAAATATTTAAAAGAGGATAATTAGTACATTACGATTTGATTCACGAAATGTTAGAGAACATTAACTAGAAAAAGAAGGCATATAATATATAAAGTTAAATGGATTAGGAGCAATTTAATCAAGCATACAGATTTCTATATATATACACATAAATGTTATATTTTTCTCTTTCTTGCTATATATATAATTTTTGGAGAAATTTATAGGCATTTCTCCTCATTTCAAGGATATATATATACTTGAATTACAATTATTGGGGAAATTTATAGGCATTTCCCCTAATTTCAAGGATGGTACTCAATGTAAAGTGAGTGGTGCCTGAGTTCTAAGCATTTTGCCATGAGAGAATTGAAAAAAGTCGGGTTTATGACCTCCCCTACATCAAGAAAAAGATCTCACATATTCATGACGGCTTAGGCTAACCCTTAGAGCTAAATATTAGTCATGTTTTTAATAACTATTACCATCAATGTTATTTTAGTTAAAAGTCTTTTTATCTTATTGCAAAATGAATAGAATATTTAATTAAATAAATTAATATAAAAAATTTACTTAATATTTTTTAAAATATTTTTATATTTAATATGCAATATATTATCATTATATATAAATGAAAGAATATATATTTGATTATATTTAACTATAATATTTTTAATTAAAAAATAATGAAATTTTTAATAAAAATGTTTAAGAAAAAATAAAAAATATATTTAATTTAACATATATATATGTTTGATTCACTTAATAAAGTTTATAAACACTCATAAAACTCCCATTGAAAAATGGAAACATTATGTAATGGCATTAAAGGATTACCCTATAAAAATAGCATAATGGCCAAACCAAATTAATATGTTAATTTTCATGTGAAAGTGTCTTATAAAAACAAATAAAAGTTAAATGTGATAATTTCGTATATAGAAAGAAATATTTGTTTAATTCATTTTAGTTATCCATGATTAGTCTTTTTTGAAGCCAAAAAACTGTACTTTTATTTTATTTTTTAACATGAATGGTTATGATATAATTAAAACTCAGTAATGAGATCGCTGAAGAAAAAACACATTACATCAAGCATCCAAGTCACCACTTCTTTCAATCGATGACCATCTGAGGAGCTAAGGAGGGATGTCACTACTTATGACCGAGTTAACAATAAGTTCATTTAGACCCGCAGCTATGGATTTATTGGCTGCATTATCCGCCAAGGCATTAAGACCCCTGAGAATATGAAAAAAATAAACCTTTCTGAGCAGTTTGGTCTTGGACCTAATTCTCCTTATCAGTCTTGCTATCCTAACATTATCGCACCTTCTTCCCCCGTTCATTACCTGAATGATAACCCTCGAATCCCCAAAAACCATGACCTCATCCACTCCTTTAATCAGTAGTTGCTTTAGGCCTTGCCATAGCTTGTAGGCCTCTGCCATATTATTAGTTTCATAACCAATATTCCAGCAGTATTCCACCTCGACATTTCCGCCTGGATTAATGATGACACCACCTCCCCCGGCCTTCCCTAGGTTCCCTTTGGAAGCCCCGTCAAAGAAGAGTTTAAAGTTTTTTCCTTTCTTTTAGCCAATTTTCAAACTGAGAGTTATCCATCCTGATATCCCATTCTTCCAATTTCTTAGCATCTATAATATTAACGGCCTGGGGATTGAGATTTCACATCCACTCTTTTTCTTTGTCCGTTAGAGTTCCTTTGTTACTGGGGATCTTAGAGATACTGATAACCTCCCCAAGCAAAGCTTGAATTTTAATGGTTGTCTTCCACGTAGGCTGAGTCTTTTCCTGAAAAATCCTGTAGTTTATTTCATTCCATAAACACCAGGAAATTAATTTGGGGATTTTTAACCAGCAGGCTCTCACACCACTTTTCTGGTTCAGTTCACCTTGGTATAGGCTTTCCCATTTATAAAAACAGTCTTGTATACTAGCCGGCAGACTCACTACACCTCCCCAGTGATTCATCATAGCATTCCAAACTGAAATAGCATAAGGGCATTGAAAGAACAAGTGGCTGATAGTTTCAACAGCCCCAACACATAAATGACATCTAAATGGGCCAGCGAACCCTCTCTTTTCTAGATTCTCTCCTATGAGTGTTCTTCCATGCATGAGCATCCAAATGAATAGATTGATCTTAGGCAGCGAAGTGTTATTCCAGAGGTAATTCCAAAGTTGGGGATTAGCAGGGACATTATAATCTGCAGTAAATCGCTGGTAACCTTCGGATGTGGAGTATCTACCTAACTGCTCTCCCCATCCACACCGGTCCCTGCTGTTCTTGCTGATTGGAGCTATCCCAGCCAAGTGGACGAGTAGCAGGGATTTCTTTGCATCAAGATCAACAGGACACGTTGGTAAATTCCAGCCAACCCAGCGTTGAGGCTCTTCATTCTCCCACGTGGATATATCCCAGAGTGATTTCAGCCCCAACGCGTCCATCCTTTGCTGTAGGCGAGGTAAATGAGGAGGAGTCTTTCCTAAGTCTATGTCATTCCACAATTTGATAAGTTTCCCATTGCCTGGGAGCCAATACAAATCAACCATGAACTGAGGCAACGCCTTAACACAGAGTTTATGGATGGATGTTCCATTTTGGGTCACGTGGCCCTCTTCCAGGCAGCTGAGCCTCGATCCCCTGAAATACTTAGCTTTCAGCACAAGACTGGACCAGGAGGGCTTGGGGGCTAGCAGGTTCCAGAGCAGCTTGGCTCCCATAGCCAAATTTTGGATTTTGAGGTATCTAATATGAAGGCCTCCCTCATACCTCGATAATTTAATTGTTTTCCAACTCACCAGTGCAAACTTTTTGCCTCTTCCAACATTGCCACCCTGCCAGAGAAATGACCTTATCAATCCTTCTATTTGATTTATGGTTTTGGTCGGAGCAAGAAGAAGAGAGCTTTGATAAATCAGATAGCTATTCAGGACAACTTTGATTAAAACAACCTTCCCAGCCAAATTTAACCAAGTTGATCCCCATCCTTTGATTTTGTTTTTTATTTTCTCCACAATTGGATTCCAGGTCGAGCTCTTGGCCTTGGTTTTGAAGATGGGTACCCCCATGTAGATGAAGGACTCCCAGGCAGTAACCCCACCCATGTTGAGGCCTCGGGAGATATCCGACATTACCCTAGGATTGATATTCCATCCATAAATCTGGCTTTTTCTTAGGTTGATTTGGCTTCTAGAAGCTAGACAGTAACGGTTCAGTTTAGTCTTGAATCGTCGGGCAATAATTTGACTTGCTCCACCCAGCAAGATAGTATCATCCGTGAATTGCGCATGGTTAATATCTTTGATGCCCCTAGCCATCTTGATGCCGGGAAGGTCTTGGTTGTGCCTGGCAAAGTCTAGCTGAAAGCTTAGGACTGAAGCCTGGATGGCATAAAGGAGGGGGGAGAGCGGGCAGCCTTGCCTCAGACCTCTCGAAGCTTGGAAGAAGGGAGTAGTTCTTTCGTTGACAAGCGGGGCAATCCACGGCTTGCTGATATAGGCCCTGACCCAAGAGATAAATTCAGGAGCGAATCCAAATTTTTGCATTACCTGGAAGAGAAAGGGATGGCTGACTCTATCGAAGGCATTGGCAAGATCAATTTTAACCACCATTCCTTTATCGCCATTCTTCAAACTGGAGTGTATAGCCTCTTGGACTAAGATAATATTTTCCCAAATCTTCTTGCCTTTAACAAAGCCTCCTTGGTTCTCAGGGATCAGTCTCGGAAGGATATGTTTGAGTCTGCTTGCCATTATCTTTATGATGATTTTATAACCCGTATTTCACAGTGATATAGGCCGGAACCTGTTAAAGGATTTGGCCTCCTTCTCTTTGGGGATTAGAGCCAAGAAGGCAAAATTAGTGCTGCCTCCAATTTTACTGCATCTCTGAGATTTCCTGACCATCTTGGTTAAGTCATTCTTAATAATCTTCCAGCAGAGCTTAATGAAAGTAGCATTAAACCCATTGGGCCCCGGGGCTCTGTCGTCCTTCATGCCATCTACGGCCCTCTTGATCTCCTCCATCGTGATAATCTAATTGAGGGACTCATTTTCATTGTTTTTTATAACATTGGGGATCAGTCTCATGATCTCGGTGTCGTCCAAGACAGGCTGGGCATTGAAGAGATCGTTGAAGTGCCTAGTCACTTCCTTCTTAATTTCATCGTGGCTGCTAATAATTCGGTCCTGAATGTGAATTTCATGCACACAATTGATGTTTTTCCTGGATTCCGCCTGCTTGTGGAAGTAACTCGAGTTCCTATCGCCATCAATCAACCAATTGCATCTAGCTTTTAATTTCCACCAATCTGATTTGAGTTTGCAGGCCTTGTGGAGATTCGTTTGCAGAGTAATCTCAATTTGGATATCAGTAGTGTCCACAATTTTATCCTCCATGGCAGCCCGATGGGACTCCAACTCAAGAACAGCTTGAATTTTTTTATTAGAGAGAGATGGAATTGCCTTAGCCCACGATTTAAGGTTTTTTTTAAGTCTTCTGAGCTTCTCCTCCTAAACATAGAAAGTGACCTTGTGACCAGGAGGGACCATGATTCAGCAACAATCTTGAGGAATGCAGTTTGATTAGCCCATAGGGGATTAAATCTGAATGGAATAGGACCCCAGTTCTTGTTATTAACCATCTCAAGAAGGATGGGCTTATGGTCAGATACTCCAAATGGCAATATTTTGGAAGATAAATTCAGCCCCAGCAAGAGGAAGGAGTCCTGGACTAGGAACCGGTCGAGTCTGGCAGCAATATGCCCAGGCCCAATCCTCTTGTTATTCCAAGTATACTTTCCAAAAGAAGGCTTAATGTCCATGAGATCCCATTCCAGAATTATCTCATCTACAGTTTCTCTTATGGGGTCCCTGACCAAAGATCCACCTCGTTTTTCCTCTTGACTTAGAATGACATTAAAATCACCCACAAGTATAATATTACCTTACAAGTTATTCTTTTCCTCATGCAGGAGATTCCAGCAGGTATTTTTTTCAGCAATAGAGTTGGGAGCATAGATATTGAAAATGCTTACAAGGGAATTCAAGGCTTTTTGCCTCAGCTGGGTGACGATCCAATATGTGTTGTACTTGATATCAACAACGTCAAAATTCTTATCTTTCCACAGAGTTCCAATGCCGCCAGAAGCCCCCTTTGAGCTAGTTGCGGCTTTTCCCTTGTTTTTCCAAATTTTTTGACTTACCTGGAGGAATGCAGCTTCCTCCATCTTGGTCTCCTGGATCATAAAGATGTCCGGCTGATGTAAAGAAGTTAGATATGACATAGATTCTTCATTGATTTTGCTTCTGAGACCTCTGCAGTTCCAGGAGAGGACCTTCATTACTTACTTTTGGGGAGCATAGGCATGCCCTTGCTGACTAGTGTTCCTAGTAATTTTCAGAAGCTTTTCCAAGGTTAGCCGAGAGCCTTGCAGCTTATCCTTATAGATTGCTTGCTCCCTTTCTTCTTTCCTGGATTTTCTTCCTTTTGTTTTAGACATTATTGGAGTAGTTATTTCGATTTCACCCTCCTCCTCTTCCTCTTCTTCCGTTCCAGAGTCTTCCTTTGACTTCCCCAGGGTTTCTCCTGCCGTGACCGCTGCCATTTCTTTTTCTTGGTCCTTCATTTGTTGGGCTGACAAGTCTGCTTCAAACTCCTTATTACCTTCATTGCTGGATTTATCTTCGATTTCAATGAGATCTTCCCTGACTTCCACCGTTGCTTTGGTCTTGGATACTTCTAGGGATCCTTCGATAGTAGTGATCCTTGTTTCATGGTTCCCTCACCCTTTTTTGGATCCCTTCTGGGTTGGTATTTGGACTTAGATCTATTCACCTTTTGCCATCCTTCCACCTTGTCATGTTGGGTCTCAGGCTTTTTAGGACAGTTGCGGATGAAGTGCCCGTACTCATGGCAGCCTTTGCACTTGAAAGGTAGTTGTTCAAAGTCAATTTTTTGGAAGTGGGACCAATTTCCCACGGTTAACTTGATAGCTTCGGGAAGGCCAACTTCAAGGTCGACCTCAACGCAAATACAAGCACAAGCATATTGGTCTTTTGGACTAGCCATATTTATGTAGTTCCCCAGCACAGTCCCTATGGCTTGGAGGGATTTAGGGTTCCAGCAGTGCATGGGAATGTTAGGTAGCCTGACCCAGACAGGCACTGCTTTTGGGGTATCAGCTTTGGGATCAAAGTTTGGAGTCCACCTGTCAAGATAAATACCTTGCAGTCCCATTCTTGAAGATTAACTCTTTATCGTCCTTGGATTGGAAGTCAAAAAGGAAATAACCTCGTCCAACGGAGTATGAAGCAACATTATTGGTGATAAGGGGCCTCCAGTTTCTTTGGACCCAGCTGTCCGTAGTTTTGGGTGAGGGCCAGAGCCCCGTGAATTGTCCGATTAGTGCTCGGTCTGCCAGAGAGAGAGCTACCCGTATGGTTTCTTCCAGAGGAAGGGCAACCTCCGGCACATCTTCAAGTCTTTTGACAAATTTCGGGGGATCACCTTTGCCGGATCTCCTATTGTGTGAGGAAAATAAGCGATCAAAATCATCTAGGCGTAGATCCAGGGACGGATCCCCACCCACACCAGGCATCAGACTGCCCACCCAGTTAGCCCCTCAGCACTGGCCATCATAGGCTAGCCTCTGATCAGCACAGCCCAACAAAGGCCTGGTAAGGAGCTCGAGCCCAACAATCCAATCCCACCTGCAGAGACCTCTAATGGCCGGCTCGGGCCCAATGAGAATCAACGCGCAGCCTGCAAATCGATGCTAGATTGTGGAGATTGCCCTCCTGGAACCAAAAAATTGTACTTTTATTATTCTTTGAATAAAAAAGTATATATCAAAGACTATCCATAACTGGAATCATAAGACATAAAAAAAACCTCACCCACCTCCTGGAGTTACCTTTCCACCTGACCATTTGTACCGATCAGATGACCTCGCTCGCGTGAGCTTTCACATCATGCATTGCTGGTCATCCGATCGGTGCAAATGGTCGGGTGGAAAGCTAACTCTCCCACCTCCTTAAAAAAAACATACAAATATCATAATGGCTAAGAAAAAATACCCAAACAAAACCACATGTCTGAATCCCAATAGAAAGATATAAAAGTGTTATACAAGAGACATTAAATAACATCATCTATATCAATAAAGGTAAAAAATGATCCCTAAATTTCGATATAACCGTGAAGAAGTTCTTCAACTAAGT
>LPNX010389640.1:333887-378183 GCA_001517045.1 Pseudotsuga menziesii
TTATATCTTTTATTTTGGGTTTCATTGAGCGGATTAACAAGATAAACATGGGTGTAATAAGTGTATAGTCGGGATTCATTTCATGGTCATCTATATTGTTGTGCTTAAATGCATCTTGATTAAGATTTAAATGAGCTTAGTTAAATGATTAACTAGAACCATTTAACTAAACTCAATTTAATGGTTAACTATAACCATTTAACTAAGCTCATTTTAATCGTTAACTAGAACCATTTAACTAAGCTCATTTTAATGGTTAACTATAACCATTTAACTAAGCTCATTTAAAGCTTAGTTTTTTTTTCTCTCACTCGCAGTGGGTAGCAATGAACCATTGGTTAAGAACCGCAACCCAAGGGCATCCAAGCCATCAAAGTCACTTGGGGATCGCACTCGGCCTGTGCCACACCAACCCTTGACATGGCTGGATTTTTTGGTGTCTCCTCCCAACTAGCTCACCCATAAGGGGATTTGAACTCAAGTCACCCTGCTGACAAGACCCACACCTTAACTGAATGAGCTAGCGATAATTGACACTTAGTTAAATGGTTAACTAGAACCATCTAATTGTAATTTTTTTTGTTGTTTTATGCTTACATAACTTTTTTTTTTTGATGATGCTTTAAATTTATTTTCAAGTCTGGGTGGCTTAAAAAATGACCAGTGGCCTATCGACAGTCACCAACCATAAGTTGAGTGGATGTGCTAGTTCAGATTAAGTATTGTAATGATACCAATAAGGACTTTCATCCTCACAAGAACTATCGTGCAGGAGGAAGAACCCGATCCAAGCTCTCGCGTAGGAGTTTCTCGAGCGACAATAGGAAGAACCCGATCCAGCACGTAGGGGACCTGCATCTCGACGGAGGCTTGATTCTTGTTAGAGTAGATTCGATCATGTTTAATCAAGCTCGGTTGTCTTGCGCTTATGGATCTTCCTTTGAATCCTCCCCCCCCCGAAGGAGAGAAGACGCCTCTTAGAGGATGCCTTCGGGGCTCTGGTTGAATCCTCGCCTTCCTCAGTCTCTGAGATCCATGCGTCAAGCTTTGTGAGGCGTGCGATAGCACCCCCCATTCAGATTATGTCAGTTGCTTCAAGAATGAAGGCCCTTTCCTTGAGTGAGAGGGGACTAATAGGTCAATTCACTGGGATTCGGCCCTCACAAAAAACCATCAAGTACTGGATCTCGAAGAACTAGATGCCTTTGATCTCCAGATGCCTGCAACATTTCTTCTGTGGAAAAGGGGTTTTTGTTTTGTTTTTAGAACAAAGATGACAGGGAACTCATCTTTAGAAGTGGGCCTTACTTCATGGGGTAAAGAGGCCTGTATCTAAACCGTTGGAGTTTATTGTTTGATCTAGAAAAGGACGTCCCCTCAGCAGTGTCGGCCTGGGTTCGTCTTCCTCATCTTCCTTTGCACTACTATAACGATGAGTCCCTTCAAGCTATTGGAAATACCCTTGGTAAATATATCGACAAGGCAAAGCCAAAGGGGACATTATTCTCATGCGCAAGGATATGTGTGGAAGTCGATCTAGAGAAAGGCTTACCAAAAGAAGTGAATCTATTAATGGATGGATGGGAACATCTGCAAAAGGCCGATTATGGGCAACTTCCGTTCAAGTGTAGAAAGTGCCATGAATACGGTCACTTTGTCAAAAGCTGCCCTAAAGAAGGGACAGGTGATCCTGGAAAAAACCAAGAAGAAGGATGGCAGTAGGTGAAAAGAGGGAAGAAGGCGCCATACATTCCTCCTAACGCTAACAATGGCTTACAACTAGAAAAAATTAAGGAGCAGGTCCCAATCGCCAAGGGAACGCCCATTAACAATCAATACCTGGCTCTTCATATAGAAGAGGGAGAAATCCCCGCAACAGATTTCACTCCCAAGGGCGACGAAATTGAAGAATGTGAGGATCCGACACCAAGCACACTTCCAAATGCTAGTGAAGATGGGACAAAGAAAAATCTCACAGGATCTTCCTCCTCAAGTGGATATTTGGTAGCAATGGTAAAGAAAAGTAGACCCAATCTGATGGTAGAGTCCCGAGGTCATTCCTCTTCGCAAGGATCACAATAAATACCATATCAAGCTCCACCACCATCCACAAGGGAAAGAAAAACTCACATGCACCATAAGGAACATGAAGCAGAAAGAGAACTTGAACTCGGAAGGCAGATGAGTATTGAGGAAACTAAGCTTCTACAAAACACCAGAAGTGTCAGAGGATTAAGAGCGAATAACAGGTCTCGAGCAGGACCTCAAATGCCAAAGAAATAATGATAGTTGTCTCTTGGAACTACAGAGGCTTGGGGAGCTCAATCAAAGTGGAAGCTATTAAAAATATGATCAAATATGAGAGACCAGACATTCTGATGATCCAAGAGACAAAAATGGTTGAAGAAGGGGTAATGGCTCTATCTCAACTTCACTGGAAAAACTATAACCGGGAAAGCCATAAGCTTTAGAGAAGCTTCTGGAGGAATCACAACCCTTTATGATTCAAAAAAATATGCAATGAAATTAGTAAAGGAAATCGATCATTGGCTTCTGCCTGAGCTGCATTGCAGAGAAAAGCAAGAGTCAATCTTTGTTTCTAATGTATATAGTCCAACGCATTACAGGGATAAGATGATATTTTGGGAAACACTCAATTTGTTGAGTGAGAACTTGCAGGGAAAAGATGTTATTCTTGTTGGGAACTTCAACACCATCAAATACCAGGAGGAGAAGAGAGGAGGCTCGATTGTTAGGGACCCATTTGGAGAGAAAATGAAGATTTGATGGCAGATCTGGATCTACTAGATCCTCCTCTTAAGAATGGGAAATATACTTGGAGCAACAAAAGATCAGGCCCTGGACATATTGCTACAAGACTTGATAGATTTTTTTTAAGCTCGTCCCTCTTGCAAAGGGACATGATCCCGATCTTCCTAGCCCTTCCTTCAGCTACTTCAGATCACAAACCAATATACTTGTCCTTAGCTCCTTTTGAAAAGCTGGGTCCTATCCCTTTTTGTTTTAATCCTCTTTGGCTGTAGGATTCAAAAATTATGGAAATCATTCAAGAGGCTTGGAATTCTAAGATCTGTGGCTCTCTTATCTATATATAGGAGTCAAAGCTAAGAGCAACGCGTCTTTCTCTAAAGAGATGGCCTAAACTTTCTTTTTAAGGGCCTACATTCTAGAAAAGAATGGAAGATGAAGAAGTGACTCTGCTCGCTCTAAATCAGAAAAAATAGATGAATATTAGAATGTTAAGGGACGCAAGACAGGAGGAGGAAGAATGGAGGCTGGAATCTAGGAAACTATGGATGAGAGGGGGAGATAGCAATACGGGTTATTTTCATAAGCAATCAGAAGCGAGATTAAGCTTTAATACTATCAAAGAGATAAACGATGGGAATGGACATAAAATCGAAGGGAATGAGGCAATCAAGAGTCGTATTGTTTAGAATTATAGAAATCTTTATACAGAGAGTGATGAGATGGATCCCATCTCTCACACTGAGCTTTTATCGGTTATCCCTTCTAAAATTTCTGATTGTGAGAATGAGGAACTTGTGAGGCCAATTTCAGAGCATGAGACCAGTGATGCAATTTGGACTCTGCATCTTGACAGGGCTTTGGGCCCCGATGGGTTCACAATCAATTTATACCAAGTTGCATGAGACATCATTAAGGAAGATCTGAGAAGGATGGTCATCTGGACGAGGATAAAGACAAAATTGGTGGGGCAACCAACTCATCTTTCCCGACTTTGATTCTAAAGGAAAAAAATGCTAACTTTGTGGACAAATTCATAACAATCTCACTTTGCAACACTTCTTACAATATTCTCACAAAAATTCTGGCTACAAGAATGAAAAATCTCATGAAGCATATTATTTCGGAGTGTCAAGGGGGATTTGTAGCCGGGAAGCAAATTCTAGACAATATCATCTTTGTCTAAGAATCCATCCATTCTAGCCTAGAAAGAAAACAACACGGCATGACTATCAAGCTAAACATGGCTAACGCCTTTGATAGGGTTAACCATTTCTTTCTTTTTGAAAATATGTTTAGGTTTGTATTCTCGAAACGGTTTGTTAGATGGATCAAAGCTTGCATTAATAGTATGTGGATTGCTCCGTTAATTAATGGAAGACCGACTGAATTCTTCCAAGCCTCATGGGGTATCAGGCAAGGCTGCCCATTGTCACCACTCCTCTTTGTGTTGGTAGTTGAGTCACTGAGCAGGAAGCTCCAAGCATTATAGGAAAACAAAAAACTAGTAGGCCTAAAGATTGCCAGGGAGACCAAAGTTGCAACGCATGCCCAGTTCGCAAATGAGACAATTCTACTTGGAGGAGATTCCACGGTGATTGCAAAGAGATTTAATGAAGCTCTGACCTCCTTCCTCAAAGATTTAGATGGAAAGGTCAATCTTATAAAATCCAAGGTTTATGCCTGGAATTTGCCACCCAGGACGCTGGCAAGGATAGCAAGAATTCTAGGCTTCAAAGGAAATCTGAATTGGAACTCATTCAACTATCTCGAGACCCTTGTTTTCAAAGGTAAAAAAAATTCTGCAGATTGGGGAGTAAGGTGGCTCAACCCAGTTGGAAATCTCGTCCTCATTAAATATATCCTCTCCGCCTATCCAATCTATACATGCTTGATCTCTTTAGCTCCAAAAAAAGTTATGCAGGAAATCACCAAGGAAATTAGAAAATTACTTTGGCAAGGCGGTAAGTTAAGTGGCTTAAAAAAATTTCACCTTGTAAACTGGGATGTTATTTGTGGTTCGAAAAACTTTGGTGGGACTGGAATAAGAGACCCGATAAGGATGAATCTCACTCTAGGAGCGAAATTCATGTGGAGAATTGTCTATAGAGAGAAGGTTTGGTGGAAGGATATTCTTAAGAAAAAAGTATATGAAGGGAGCAAGGAAAATATGTGTAGATGAGTACCCATTGATAGGGAAGGGGTGTCCAATTTGGAGTCTTTGCAAGAAGGGACCCATATCATAAAAAATAACCTGCATCGAAGCCTCGTAAATGGTAAACAGATCAGCATTTGGCATGATAGTCTAGGGCCTGTCTCTCTAGCAAACCACCTCATGGCCGTTACAGAGCTCAAGCAATGGCTAGATCGTTTGAACATATACACCCTTTTTTAATCTATCTTCTTGGAAAACAATAGAATATGGGGTGGATGGAGAGACTTGGACGCTCCTGAGCATATAATGTTTGACTTTAATGCTCTACGCTCTCTTCTTCATGGTTCTATGCCTATTCATAGTCAACTTTCAGATAGTAGAGGTTGGAGAAAATTAGGGATCTACACTGTAAAAGAAGGATACCGAATCACCTCCAACAACAAAGATAACATCAGAACTAATATTAAGTAAAACAAAGTCTGGTGCAAAGATGGCCTTCCAAAAATAAATGTCTTCTTATAGATATTAGCACACCGCGAAACACTGACATCTGAGAGTTTGAAAAAAAGAGGGATTGAAGGGCCTTCCCGCTATGTACTTTGCAAAGAGATAGAAGAGACCCTAGACCATCTTTTTCTGGAATGCAAGTTTTCCAAATAAGTTTGGTCTCTGGCTGTACATGAGCTGCATATAAACATGATCCTTCCAATAAATTGGAATGACCTCTTTGCCTGCTGGAAAGACTGTTACCATGGTTCTCTTCATCAAAATCCTGATCTCATAAGGGTTTGGATTTCCCTCCCTAAATACATCTGCTGGAAGATTTGGGTAGCTAGAAATAAAGAGTTGTTTGAAGGGAAAGCCTCAAGTCCAAGGAAAGTAATGCTTGTTGCAAAATCGTTGTGGGTGGAAGCCTTGGTTATGAGGGGATGACTCATATCCATAAGGAACCTCTAAATTCTGATGAAAGAGCGTGGGAAATTGACTTTTGTCACATGTTACTAATAATTGGCATACAACAGTTAACATACCCAATAGTTTAAAATGGCAGCCGAGGAAGAATGATGAAGATTTCGCTAATTGGAGGTTGAATCTTGATTGCAACTCCCTTTTCTTTGACGGGGCCTCTAAAGGAAATCCAACGCTGGCTAGGGAAGGTGGAGTCATTTTTGACCCAGGAGGGAACAAGCAGAAGGATTATGCCTGGGGCATGGATAAGAAATCCAATAATGGGGCTGAGTGGCTTGCCTTAATCAAGGGATTGGAGATTGCAAACAGTTGCGGAATGGAGGAGTTAGCAGTATATGGTGACTCACTCATGGTCATAAGGGAAGCAAGAATGTTGAATAAGAAGTTCAAGAGTCCGACAATCAAACTGCACCACATCCTTAATTGTTTAGGAAGGGAGTTCAAAGCCCTAAAGTTCTTTCATATTCTTAGAGCAAATGTGGAGCAAATAATAAGCAGGCTGACTTAATGGCTAACAGAGGAGTTTTATTAAATTATGGAGAGCTAGTTTGTAATGAAGAAATGAAAGGAATAAGCTAGATCCCTTGAACATGGGTTTATTATTAGAAAGAATTAGTCTCAATCTCAAATGGCAAGTATGCATTACATAGTAAATGGCAGGTATTCTCATAAAGAAACTCCAATGGACTCGACTTTATAGCAAACGTAAATGGCAGGTAATCTCCAATCAAACCGACTATATCTCAAAGTGTTTCAAATACAACTCAGTTGCTCGTGTACGTTTGTCAACACTGCTTCATTTGCACAGAAGAAGTAATCAGATATCCATTCCAAACAGGAATGCTTTCACTTCAACTGCAAACATGAATGATATCCACTTTAACTGCAAATTTGAACGACTGGCTCGCGATTTGGTTGGAGTTAAACTGGAGATCTTGCGTCAACAAACTCGGTGGTAGGAAATGTAGTTGACAAAGTGTCTCGGAGGTCAAATATCTTGGGATCGAAGGGGCAGTATAAGGAGAGTTGGAACGTGTGTGTAGAAGGTAATAGGGGCTACCCATGCGCTGACAATAAAATAAAAACAAGTTTTTTAATGACCAATAGGTGTCAATAGTAAGTGATAACAACAATGGGCATCCTTGGCATATTGGCACTTGGGCATCAATAAGATGTGATATGGCACTTAGGCATCAATAGGATGTGATTTGGCTACTTGGGTAAGATGAAGAGTAGGCGTATTTGGAGGAGGAGAGGAGTCATCAGACTGCGTCTAGAAAGCATTCAAAAAGTAGCTCTTGGTTTCATTAGGAATGCAATTTATAAGCATGATTGGATATTGGCAGAAGGTCGCATAGTTTTAATCTCTCTTCCCAGCTTTTACAATGTATTGTTTTTGTTTACTGGTTCCTAGTCAACCGATCCAAATTATCGATTTGTAAACATCTTCTTTAAAAAATAAAAATAAAAACATTATCGTTACTAAACATTGTTATATTTCATCAAAGATTACAAACAATTGTTTGTAAGGTTATAGCTAAAAATATTTTTAAAGGTTTTTTAAACCATTTTAATTGGTTAAAAAACAATTTAATATGTAACGTGTTTATCTATCTACATTTTGTGAAAATTGATATTTAAAAGATAAATCACTAATTTGCTCAAGTAAGTTATTGCAATAAGAAACTACTATCCCATTCAAATTTACATAAACACTTAGCCTTTACAGCTTATTTGTATCTTTAGAGAATTGAATGTTGATAAGTGGTAAACATATGGGATATGACACACCTACATGAACCTTGTAGAGGTAACACAAGTCCTCTCAATCAAGGTCTGTTGAATGAGTGAACCAAGGGCAAGACCATTAAGCTAAATATATAAGGAGAAAATGACATGTTGTTGAGACTTTTGGTTCGATAGTGGAGGGAGAGATCAAGTCATTTATATGATTAACACTAAAGTGCATTGGTAACCTCAACTATGTTTACATAAAAGAATTCATAATAATCGCCATCTAATTTAAGATCATGATATAGCCAAGCACCAAATTGGTGTACGAAACCTCTCACTTCCAAATTTGAACTTGCAACCTTTCAAAAAGAAATGCATGTTCTTAAGACTTTGACCTACTATTAACCCTAATAACTATATCCATAAACCTTGACATTATAAAACCCTATGCAAATTCATAACCTCATTGATTGTATTTACCATTATAGATCCATCTTAAACTTGAATCTATCAAGCATCGAGAGGGATCATATTTCTTGTTTTTTTTCCTTAATTTTTTTACCCATTAAGAAAAAAATTATACCTCAATAAATTGGATCCCTCTCATGCTTGTTGAATAAGGGTTTAAGATGTATCTATGCTAGTTTTAACTTATATTTTTAATTTATAAGTCGACATGATTTTTTTAATCACTTTTTATTTTTATTTTTTGTAACAAGATCATGCCCATCATGACTAAAAATATTTTTAAGGAATAGTTTGGTTCTACCAAATAGGCAAATACTTGACGTGGTGGGGGTGGCCCAAGAATGCACGCGCACTATTAAAATCAAAGATATTCAAGCTTCAATTCTTAAAAAGGACTTGATCAAAGCATACGATCATGTTGGTGGGACTTTCCTGATATTTGTACTTATTCAGATTGGGTTCCTAGTTGAAGTGACAAATCAGATTATGGCTTGTATTTCTTCTGCAAATTTTCCATTATGATGAATGGTTCTCCTTCTTTCTTTTTTAAAGGTAGTAGGGGGATCAGACATGGATGTCCCTTATCCCCATTAATGTTCCTTTTGGTCATTGAAGGCCTCAGTCACCTAATCATTGCAACTAAGAAGGAAAAGAAGATTCAAGGTATCAAAATTTCAAATTCTCTTTACATTAGCCACCTATTGTTGGTGGACGATGTTTTAATTTTTGGGAGAGGAACTGTAGCTGAATGAGAGTCTTATCTATTTATCATAATTTTGTTTTGTGAAGCCTTTCGTATGGTAGCCAAAGCTCAACAATATATGTTTCTTCATGACATTGTTGATTAAGGTATTTGTGATCAAATTACTCAGCTTTTCCCTTATCATATGACTACACTAGAGAATGGTTTCAAATATATAGGCTATAACCTGCAACCAAATTGCTATAGGATTGATGATTGGAATTAGTTGCTTTAGAAGGTCAAAAAAATGATCAACAACTAGACTTATAGTTGGTTGTGCCTTGGTGGAAGGCTTATATTAGTAAAATTTGTGCTAGAAAGTATACATGTATATTGACTTTCATTAGCCATGATTCCAAGGTATGTCATCAATGGTATCAAGAAAATAAGGTTTCAATTTCCGTGGGTAAGTAATAACACTTCTTCAAAGTTCCATTTGATTTCTTGGGATAATATTTCTATGCCCAAAAAGCAAGGAGGTTGGGGCCCAAGAGTTTATATTAGTTCAGTTCTGCTTTAAGTTTTAAGAGTATGCGGAAAAGTCTTTTTAGGGAGTAGAGTATTAAAAGAAAAATATCTTAAGAAATGTTCAGTGGTCCAATGGATTAGAAAACCATAAAAGACCTTTTCAAATGCTTCAATTATTTTGAGGCGCTTATCTAGATCCTACCCAAAAATGGGTTAGTGGCTTGGTTGGAAGATTGGAAATGGTACTCAGGTTGCAATTGGCATTGATCCATTTATTGGTGGTAAAGATAATTACAAACTGTCTGGTTTGTTGATCTCTGAACTTCATAATTTGAATATTCAATTTTTAGCACAAATAAGGAGGTCTACTGATTCCGATCTTTCTCTTCCATATTGTCTACTATCTAGTGATTTGGGATTGTATGATAATGTTGTAGAGGAGTATAACCCTTTTGTTTTGGTGTTTTTGTTTTGGTGTTGAATAAATCAAGTATTAGATTAAAAGATAAGGAGGATGTGTTGGTTTGGGATTAGAAAGGGGATAATGGGATCCTCTCCGCTAAGAAAGCATATGAAGCTATTTATGAAGACTCATTGATGTCTGTTCCTAAATGGTGGGCAAATCATATATGGAATGGAATATACCAATAAAACTTAAATGCTTTCTTTGGCCTAACTTAGAAAATAAGATCCTTACCCAGGATAACCTTCACAAAAGAGGATTTAATGGTCCAAGTATCTATGGTTGATGCAAGTAAAATGAAGAAACTATTTCACATAGTTTTATGCATTGCTCATTTTATAAATATGTTCGGTTTGAGTTGAGCAGAGTCCTAAATTTCTAGTATCTATGGGAGGCTTGTACTTTCTAAGGCTGTATGAAAAAATGGTTTCAAAAGTAGGTCATATTTAAAGAGGTCCACTGCTTGCAGTTTGGGAGGAGCGGAAGGTTGGAAACAAATATACTGTTGAGGATATTAATCCATCAGTCTTTTCTGTCTACTCAAAATCTATTAGTTCACTCTTTGAGTTCCATAAAGAGAAGTACTCCAAATTCGTGAGGTTGTTTGGCCTTACTTTGATGACAATATTTCCATCGATTATTTTAATGGAGTTGAGAATGATGAGGTTTGTGGTGCTGGCATGGTTCTTAAGGTAAAAATGAATCACTCTATTAATTTGTGGATGGGTGCTAGACTTGGTACCAATACTAAGACAAAACTTCTATCCCTGTGGGGGTTACTTTGGTTTGCTCATATAATGGATATTTTTAATATATAGATTGCTAGAGACTCAAAAGTTGTGATTGATTAGGTTGTTGGTCGTACAAATTTTCAAGTTCTTCATCTTAATCAATGGTCCAACAAAGTGTTGGAGCTTAATTTATTTTTTTTTGGCATATTTCATTCACTCTCTATTGTGAATTCAATAGTGTAACAAATAGACTATCAAAGAAGGCATTTGGAAATATGGAAGGGCTGATTGTTGAAAAGACTAAAAAATAGTCGGTTTTTGTTTCGTTTATGTAAGACCTATGACAACAATGATACATTTTGGTTGTTAAACTTTCAGGTTTAATAAAAAAATTTGTGTAAATACCCTGCGACTTTGATTCTCTTTTTGATGAAAAACAAGTTATATTTGTGTTTTTGTTGTTGTTGAAAGAAAAATTACATCCCCCTACTAAGCTCTAGAACACTTTCAATGCAAACATGTTACGACATCTCCTTATACTAAATGTAAACCACCAAAAATATAATGCATTTGGTAAAATTTAGCTACAACATACCAAATTTTCCTCTCATGCTTAGGATTTTGAGTTCACCATAAGGGATTTTGGGTTTCTCAATTGATCTAAAACCTTAAAAAACCTATAATTTTTTCCTCTTATGCTTAAGATTTTGAGTTCACCATGCGTAAGGGTTTTTAGGTATCTCAATCGACCTAAAACCCTAAAATTCATTTTGGATCATAACTATGGATTTTTATTACACAAGCCTCCAAGGATGGATTCTTTACTACAACCAGAAACACTTGCATAACTATGATTTTTTACTACGTTTTGCATTAATTTTGTCTAAGCGCTTCGTGAAGTTGATTAATAGACATAAATACAAAATTCTTTATCTCAATTGATTTGTGTTTTCTGTAATTCTCTATTTTTAATATATATATCTCTGAGATTTACCTCTCGAAACTTTGTAACCCTCACTGGCGTCATCGGGTGAGTGTGCGGCTCTGACTCATTTGCAATTTATTTTTTATCTGCACGCAGCTCGTCTTGCAGTGATTCTTTAGGGCAAGTTTTGCGGAGTTAGGTTTAGGAACCGTTTTTGGATTAGGAAGGTTATATAACTTAGTGAATATTGTTGCAGCTACTGTGTTGTCTCCACGTCCTATAACGTACTGGCGTCACGATTATGCTGAAGTTTTGAAACGTTCGTTTATGAGCTGCAGGTATGATTTGTAATTGCATTCCCTTAGTTCCTTGCAATGGATTTTGATAAAGGTATTATTCTCATAATTTTCGCAGTTTTTTTTATAATAAATAATTTGGGTTTCTTAAGGATTTTGAAGAGGACAAACCGGCTTTAAAAAACCCCCAAATCCAAAAACAACGGCAAAACTACCTCAAACCTTCATGGATAGCTAGTCTAAATAAGCTAGATAGGTTTGAATCACAATTTTGGCATCTCCTCCTTCGCAAATTTTGGAGCAATTTTGTTGCCCAATTGATATTTATCCTAAAAACCAGTTGCTTAGCGTTTCGCCCTTCCATATATTAATCACTTCCTTGAACATTTGAATCTAGCTGCAAAAATCGTATAGATGGCTTTTTCTTTGTCGAAATCCCTCTAATGATGAGATTTAGTCATGAAAAAATTCCAATACGGCTCCAATACGGCGCACAGATATAAAGATATGCATTTTTTTCCGAATTGTAGAAGAATCGCAGCCTCATAGACATCCAATAAACCATATAAAAAAACATTCTTTGAGCATTTTAGCATTTTGTTTATATTTATATGTTTAATTAGCATTTAAAAAAATATATTTGAAGGTTTTTGGTGAGTTTTTTTTTTTGGGTTTATGGGTATCAAATAGATGAAGTATATTATCAAAGATAATCAAAAGTAAGTTGACAGTACCGTGTATAATGTATACAAAAAATCTGCTGAATTTTTTATTGCTGTGGAATTTACGCACAACAAAGTCTAATACAACAGAATTCTGCTACTATGGTTCCTGTGGCCTTTTTATCATTTTTGCTGGCTGAGCTTTTGCTTGAGCTTGGAGAGTACGTAAATATTCACTGAACACAGCCCAAATGCAGCTGTAAGGCAAGATATTGCATCACATTCCAATTCTGGGTCAGATCCTATCCTTGAATACTGAAGCTTTTGAAAGCAAAAACTTGCTAGTTGATTCAAAGGTAGGTGAGCTGAACCCCACAATTCCAAGAGATTTGCTGCTGAAAAAGGTCTGTGGGCAACATCTGGATGGATGCAGAAAGAGACCCTAAAATCCATTGCCATTAGAAAACTAAACCTTCCTTCTCATGCATGCATGGAAAACATATGCGAAAAATAAACTTCAAGTCTGAACTGAAGCACTAAATATGTTGTTCCCCACTGTCAAGTTAAAAATGCCCGGGCACTTGATGATATTGTTACAACTATAAAATGGTAAATAAATGGGTAACCATTAGTAATAGTAATTAATAATATTAAATAGATTTATGAGGACAAGTGTGTCTTCAATATTTGATGACCAAGCCATATTTAAGGCGACCAAATCCATTGTAATCAGTCATCCATTCATATATTAACTATTTATCCATTCATATTCTGAAGATGGAGCATCTTCCTCATTAATTCGGATATGGGCTAGCTAATTACACTCGAACACGGTGTAACATTGGTATCAGGGCGGATTCGCTTCTCCTACACTGAGCTTGGATTTGGCTCATCAACTCCTAATTCTCCCGCTGCTCCATTTTGTCACCTATCGCTCCTCACGCTTCACTTTGCATTTCCTCACTCCATCTACTCTCTTTTTCTTATCGCCTCCTCACTCCCATCCCCCTCTCCTTGTCTCTCCTCCATCACTGCGTTCCACCTTTCACAACCACCTTCTCTTCATTTCCCCCACGCCCACACGCTTCTTCTTCCCATGCGTCCCTTCTACACTGCTCTCACCTCACGCATCTACCTCACTTTTGCAATCCCTCCTACCTCCACACCACACTCGGCTCACGCCACACTCAACTTTCATTGCATCGCTCCTTTCTCAGCCCCCCACTTTTGCATGCTATCCACAACCACAACTCCCCTTCTCCCTCCATGCGACCTGCATTCTCTCACCCATTTGTGCTGTGCTCCTCCTGCACTCCCCCTTACCTCACCTCCCCTCGCTATGCCCTTCTCCCCCACATGCCCTCCCTTGGATCTCTAGTTAGTTGCTCATCCTCCTCTCTTCAGCACCCTCCACGACCTCCCTTCACACTACATCATCACGTTTCAGCGTCTCCCCCTTTCTCAACACCATACGCTACTCCTACATCTTCGCTTTCCTCCTTACAGCTTTGCTCGACCAATTGGTATCCGCTGCACCCACGCCAACCTCCATGCCCCTCCATTCCATCCACCAACATGCCATCTCCTTCATTATTCCGCTACAATGCTCCTCCTACTCAGCCCTAAACCCTAACTTTAATAAAATTAAATGTTATATAATTAATATTACATTAATATTTGGTTTTATTAAAATTTCACAATTCAAATTATATAAAAAATATTTAGATATAATTTTATATTTATTATTTTTATTTTGAATTCTATTCAATAATCCTAATAATAATCATTATTATAAATTATTATTAGTTTATCAGAAGATTTTAAGTGTCTTTAACTCTCCATAAGGCAAAATAGCGTCCAAATACACACCTCCAGGAATCAAAACTATGGTAGAACAAAAAGACCAAATCGAAAAATTGGAGAAGGACATGAAGGCCCTCGCCGCCAACCAAAAAACGTTAGAAGGAAGAAATGAAAAATCACAATGCAATGCTCAAGAAAGAAATCAAAGACGAAGTTGTTCTGGTATTAGAAAGAAGGCTAGATGAAAATTTGGATGTCATGAATGAGAAACAAAAAGACTTGGATGACAAAATGAGTACCATGACACATGACATAAACACCATAACATAGAAATTGAGCACCAGGACGCAAAACCATAATACATTAATGGAAGTGTTACAAAAACTAAGGTTTAGTACAAACCATATTAGCAACTTAGATAGGTTAGACCAATATGTCAACAAAAATGAGAGCAACAAAGTCGATCAAGACAATAAACAAGACAATGAAACAAAATATCTTAGGGATGACCAAAATAACAATAATATATTTGATAAAAATAAAAATGAGCTCTATCAAGATCATAATAAGAGCTAGGCCATTGTTGTTGATGACAATCAAATACAATGACAAAAGATGGATCCTATAGTATGCAAAGGAATTCAAGTCAAAGAAATCGGATATTTTAGATTCATCTTCTACCTTAATTGTTCTACCGCCTGGAGAAACCTAAATGTAACACTATCTGGCGACTTCGAGTGTGAGAAGCCTTAGGAGAGGTCACTTCTCGAGATAACTCATAAGGATAATAAAAGGGAAACATTAAATGATGGCATCTTAAGTATCGTGGGACAAGCTATTTCTAAAACAAAGTATTAACATAAACACAATCATGAAAAACTAAACCAAGAACAAAGATGGCATTAAAATGGTTGATGATGAATATTGCACATCCAATGGCCTTTTTCCAGCAATGAAGGACCATAGATATCCTTCATTTTGTAGGCTTGATATGGTTGGTCACAAAAATATTCCTCGTATTCATGTACATGGAAAATGGGACAACAATAATAAACATAATGGACTACAAATTCACGTTACAAGTGAAGGGAAATTGACAAGCTATTGCGCAAAGACCAAGCACATACCTAATAGAAGTTCTAAAACAAAATACATAAAGGAAGTAATGACGCTGTTTCAGCACAAAACAAAATGAAAAGACGACAACAATAATCTCAGCTTTGAGGACAAAGCTTTCCTAAGGAGAATGCAATGTTACAACTATAAAATAGTAAATAAATAGGTAACCATTAGTAATAGTAATTAATAATATTAAATAGAGTTTATGAAGAGAAGTGTCTCTTCAATATTTGATGGCCAAGCCATATTTAAGGCGACCATATCCATTGTAATCAATCATCCATTCATATATTAATTATTTATTCATTCATATTCTAAAGATGGAACATCTTCCTCCTTAACCCGGTTGGGGGCTAGCTCATTACACTCGGATATGGTGTAACAAATATCTGAAACTCTTGAACCAAATACACTCATTGACATTCTGTATCATTAATATTGAACATGGATGGGCAAATTCAATGTCAACATTCGAATAGGTTGTCTACTTTGAAATAGGTGTGCATGTCCAATCAAAGATTGTGAATCTTATTTGATATTGTTGATAAAGGCCATGTTCACCAAAGGTGGAACTTGGAAGATGAAATGATAAGTTTATTCATACAAGAATTGATGAAAATACATTCTTGGATACATTAACAGTGGTTTTCACAATATATTTATATTTGCGGAAGGAATACTTAATGAGTATGTCTTACTCATTATGCCTCTTAATTAGCTAGTTATGTCTTTTATCACTTTTGCTCAGAAAAAAGATTTTATTATATTACGGAAAGGAATACATAAGGAGTACAAAATTATGCTTAAAATAGGCAATGGTGGTCATACTTTAGTGACTCTTTGCAGAACCTTTGTTTGGAGTTCTTCCTTTATCATCATACTATCCAATACAAAAATTATAGCTTTGAAGTCTACTATTCCTTGCTAGATTTAGCATTATATGATATACCATGCATTCCTTTCTAAGTTGCATTGAAACAAAAAATAGAAACAGATAGAGAAACAAGGGAAGGAACGAATATGATAAATTTTCAAAAAGGGATTTGAAATGTTGGGAAATGACAAATTATATATATATATATTAATGCTAGTCATTAGGGATAATGAGCTAGCAACAAATATGTTTCCAATACACATGGAGAGAGTGGATGAGGTCTCATGGATGTGATGGCTCCAGAGTCCGAACACCAGGCACCTTTGCTATGAACCAAAACAAACTATTCATTATGTTAAAGTTAGCAGCCAAGCATTACTAATTCAATGGGTTCATACCTATGCCCTCACAAGTTTAACTTCCATTGAATGGAGAAGTTACCCAAAAAGGAAGGGGGTCATGTTATTGCAGGGTGTGACGCTACCCATGCAAGTGAAGAATCTAACGATGAGGCACTGGAGTTACTATATATCCTTAAATGATGACACAAAGTGCTTAATGATTTAAAAAGATTTCTACTTGAGAGACAAGTGTAGCTCAGTGTCAACACTAATTGACTAAATACTAGATTCTATAGGTACCCTTACCAATAGAAGACATGAATCGAAAGGTTGATTCAAGATGCAATAATACAACAAAGTCCTTACCTAGCGTCCATGATTTTGGTCTAGAATGAAGACTATTTTCCATGTAGCTCTAAAGTTCAAGCAATTACAAATCAATGTCAGTTAACATTAGAGGTCATATATATATATATATTAATGCTAGTCATTAGGGATTATGAGCTAGCAACAAATAGGTTTCCAATACACATGGAGAGAGTGGATGAGGTCTCAGGGATGCGATGGCTCCAGAGTCCGAACACTAGGCACCTTTGCTATGAACCAAAACAAACTATTCATTATGTTAAAGTTAGCAAACAAGCATTACTAATTCAATGGGTTCATACCTGTGCCCTCACAAGTTTAACTTCCATTAAATGGAGAAGTTACCCAAAAAGGAAGGGGGTCATGTTATTGCAAGGTGCGACGCTACCCATGCTAGTGAAGAATCTAACCATGACGCACTGGAGTTACAATATATCCTTAAATGATGACACAAAGTGCTTAATGAATTAAAAAGATTTCTACCCGAGAGACAAGTGTAGTTACACTAATTGACTAAATACTAGATTCTATAGGTACCCTTACCAATAGAAGACATGAATTGAAAGGTTGATTCAAGATGCAATAATACAACAAAGTCCTTACCTAGCGTCCATGATTTTGGTCTAGAATGAAGACTATTTTCCACGTAGCTCTAAAGTTCAAGCAATTACAAATCAATATCAGTTAACACTAGAGGTCATGATGAAACAACAAGAAGAGGGTCAAATGCAAATAGAACTATAAGGAAACTTCAAAGAACCATCTAGTGTCGACTTCTCTATCCAAGAAGAAAATCACTTGAAAAATTCAGTATTTGTGTTCTTAAGGGAGGCTCAAGTGGCAACATTTATAGTTTTGAGGACCACTTTAAATGTTAGGGTTGGTGCATATTGTTAGAGATATGTCAATATGTGTATCTTGGGATGTCCTCCATGGGGTTCTGCCTAGCATGGAGGTACATTATCTGCATACGCAGGAGTGTGGGGTGTGAGATGCACTGTCAGCTGTCATGGATTCAGTGATGAAGACATGTAGAGGTTGCAGTGACTTCTTCCAGTTGGATGCAAGAGGTGCACTAATGCACAAGTTGTTGATGATGTTGAGTGAGGTGCATGATGCATGCACATGTGCATGAGAAGTAGGTGTGCATGTGCATGGGGTTGCATGATGCATGCATTTTTATTGCAGTATTTTTATGCACTAGTGCATGAACTTGAAATTAGGGTTCCAAAACCCCAATCTCACCTGCGGATTAGAAAAAGACATTTAGGGGACATTAGTCATTGATCACTTGTGAGATTCAGGTGTCTAGAGAGAGGGGCACTTAACAAAGAGAGAGAGAGGGTTTGGATTTGAGATAGATCGGGTACACTTCACCTATGGCAGAGGGAGATCGCTTTGGAGATAGAGACTGATCCAGAAGAAGATTGATACAGCTATAGAGCACAGTTGATTCACCAAACAGTGAGGGGCACATTTCTTGAGCAGAGGGGCGCATTCACTGAGGGTGAGCTCTGAGAGAGAGCTTACCATATATGAGAGGGGTTCACAGAGATAGTGATCCAGAGATAGGAGGGCGAGAGGTCCTGATCATATAGCAGTTCAAAGACAGACACAGTCAGGGTAGAGGGGCGCATTCATTAAGAGTGAAGGGTGCAGTCAGCTAGAGGGGCGCATCACCCAGCTTCCATCAAATCAGTCTTAGAGCCTGTGTTGCTCAGAGATAAGTCCTTGTTGGATTGCTTTGTTGTATCAATTGTAATTTGCTAAAGATTATAGAAGCTGCTTCCATCTCTCACTAGTTTTCCTGTGAGGGTTTTCTAGGGACATTTGACTGAAAACACTGTCATTTATGTGTGATTGCTGTCATTAAAAGTTATAGAGATCTCATGTGTTGCTTATTATAATTCATTCATATATGCTTTTATGTTCTTTGGGATTGAGATAAAGTATCAATATGTTGCTTGGGGTTAGAGAGATTTGTGGCCGTGTTGAGATAAGTTTTCAGTGTGCCATAGATATCTGAAAAATCTACACAGATGCCTTTAGTGTTTTTAAAAATCTTTCCAGCCTGAAACTTTGCTCCTGTGCCTGAAATGTTTTTAGAAATGGTGAAACATTTCAGGAGATGGCTGAAACGTTTCAGTGGTGTTTTTGCCATGTTCCCCCTGTTGGACTCACGATTGTTGTAAGACCAAAACCTGCAGGTATTAATCTCTGCCACAATCTCTAGAGTTAGGTTCTCGAGAGGAGATTAGTCCATGTCACGAAACTCACGGGGAGCATTGAACCCAATGTCCAACAATTTCCCCCCCAACGCGAGTCGGGTGAGTTTCAAACCCTTGACTTGTTGCTCTGATACCATTTGTTGGACTCACGATTGCCGTTGGACCAAAACCCGCATGTATTAATCTCTGCCACAATCGCCAGAGTTAGGATCTCGAGAGGCGATTAGTCCATGTCACGAAACTCACGGGGAGCGTTGAACCCAATGCCCCCCTTTGTCTCAGTTTTCGAAATGGGGATTGGTGTTTTAGGGGACTTGTAAAGGCGTTTCAGGTAACCTAGGTTCCTTTAGGCAATGCCACCTTGAATTGACTCATAACCGGAATAGTTGTACTTGCTTGTTGAGTATCACAATTGCTCATGGACTATAACAATTGCTTATTGAGTATAGCAATTATTTATTGAGTGCTACAATTCCTAGTTGAGTCTAGTGATAGTGGTCCAATATTGGATAAATGATAATTTTGGGGTTGAGCCATATATACTTATCAAAACATGGGATGAGGGGTACTCATGGTGCATCCTTTTCTGGCAAAAATACCCTCCCTCTCCCCCCCCCCCCCCAAAAAAAAAAAAATGGCAGGAATTTCACTGAAGTCATAGTTCCACCTGATTGGTAGGAACTTTGCTCCAAGGGTTTTGGCCTATTATCAGCTGACCCAGATTGCCAAATTTTTTAAACAATGAGTGGATGGGATGGAACTTTGCCTTACTAGAAAAACTGCCCTAGCTAGAAACAGGGCGATTTGAATGCTCCTTACACATTGCTACTTATTACTGCTCAAGTCTTGTAATAGAGGTCCACTATTGGAACAATGGTCTGATTTTTGTCGTCTAACCTTACTGACTCATTTAGCATAACAATTACTAATTGAGTCCTGTAATAGAGGTCCACTATTGGATAAATGATCTCCTATTATTTGCAAATCATTTCATGTTCATGTTTGGCAGTTTGATTATTGCAAATCATATGTGGGAATCTTGGTAGCTTTTATCATTTTATGTGTTATTGCCAAAATAATATTAAATAAACTGTTCTAAGCAGATCTTAACAAGGCAGTAGAGGTCTGGGTTCACATTTGGTAAATTACCAACAAAGTGACCAAACCCTCTTTGTTTACTCTAGTTTTTGTTTTTGTAGCTGACATTTTTCCAACATTTGCTTACTGGGTAATTGCAATAGAGCTTAAGGCATGCCTGATATAGAGAACCTTGAATCATATTGGGTAGAAGAGTTATAATTACTTGTTTATAGATAATCTATAATCCCCATGCCACTTCTTTGGGAGACAAGAGAAGGGAGTGGAAAACTTTTGAAGGTATTGCATTGCCTACTGCCCTAGAAAATTTTGTTGCACTGATTTTTGAGGGAGATTCATTGACTCTGGCTGTCTAATTACACTTGTTTTTGACAACATTGAACTTCAAATTGTATCTGTGAGTAATTTACAAACTGCCTCTTTATCCACTCTGCTTCCCTAGCCTATTTTTTTGGAAATTTTAGTTCATGATTTAATGATGAATGCTCTTGTAGATTGTTTTAGTAATGTTTGTGGTTACATGGTATCTTACATTTCCACATACCTTGCTTTGAAAAATTAGGCTTCTTATATTGGTTTTGTTCTCTCAATGCTGGGAAGCTGCTTGATAATGGCACAAAGTGGACTTTATGGTCTGTCCATACACAGTGGACAGCCTCGACCCAGGATTTATCAACATGATGCACGAAAAGCAGAGGCAGTTTCATTTCAATTTGTTCACTGTACACCTCTTGCATGCTCATTCCCTTCAAAGAGGAATACGTACAAAGCTAGTGGACGGTCCATCTTACAAGTTGGGACTTGTACTTCTAAAGGTGAGGAGTATATTTGGGTGGAAGGTCTTATTGTTTGGTGTTCGAAAAATAAATGTAGCGTTCATTTTGAGTCTTGATTTACCACTTTCTTGAATGGCTGAGTAAAGGCTGATTACTGACTTAATGTCATAATCTCCATTGATCCTCATCTTAAAATGTATAACCATTCTGTGATCTAAATATAGACCAGGATACAAGTCAATCAAGTTAACATTGTTGTTATTGCGCTGAGAAGGTGCATTTCTACAGCCTGGGTGGGGGAAGTGTCTGTCTGTCCCATAAAAATAAAAAATAAAAAAAATAAAAATAAAAATTAAGAATGCATGCCTCGATGTGCTGTTAGCATAGTGGATTCCGGGTGGGGGGAAGTGTCATCTGTCCGATAAAAATAACAAATAAAAGTAAAAATGCATGCATCAGAGTGTGCTGTAGCATATAGTGGTGAGAGGGATTTGCAGATTTTATCCCTCTCTGTGCTTTGTAGAACCAAAGTTAGATGGGTCTATACTGGTGATAGATGAGTTGTGTACTAAGAGTTATAACTGTCTTTTCCTGGGCGGAAAGAATAGAGTTCTAACCCTTTGTGTTTAGTTCTCACTCAGAAGTAAATAACTCTCATAATACATGTCATTTAGACAATGGCTGTCAGTGGCCCCCCAAATTTCAAAATACTGGTTTGGGATGTTTGTTTGAGTTCTCCAATTGGGTGTTTTGCTGGTTATGTCATTATGCTTATTCTGGCTTGACATCAGAAAGCTTATTTCGTTCTGGATGGCCTTGATTCTTCAGGGTGTGAACGTGCTTGTACAGCTGCTTCTACACAGTTCTTCACAGGGGAGTATGGAAGTTTCAGAATTCATTTACCTGCTATTGTAAAACATAAAGGGAGACATAATGGGAGAACAGTGAGTCCACGAGCAGCTGATGATGTGCCTACATACAAAGGATACCCTCCAATGCAGGAGAAGCCAAAATGGTGGTGGAGAGCTTTGGCCTGTATCCCTTATCTCATGCCTTTGCATGAGACTTGGCTCAATGCGGAAACCGTATATAATATTCATCCCTTTTTGGAGTATTTTGAAGAATGGACATATCCTTTTTTTGGGGCCCTTTTCAGACTGCCTGAGTGGTTCTTTTATGCCTATTTTTTTGTAGCATACCTAGGAATTGTAAGGAATAATAAATGGCCTCATTTTCTCAGATTTCACACCATTACTGCGATGTTGTTAGAAATCACTTTGTCAATAAATGGAACAATTTATGATAAGTTTTTGCCAAAAGGAATTTTTTGGGGGAAGTTTGGAATGCATTATTGGCTTGCTATCGCCTTCGCATTTTTCTTCACCGTTATAGAGTGCATGCGGTGTGCTTTGAAAGGTACGTATGCTGATGTGCCTTTCATATCAGATGCATCTTACATGCAAATTCCTTACTGATAGAAGTCTCTGATGACAAGAAGTTATTAGCAAAGCATTTATGTAAAGGCATCAGAAATGCCCCAGGATTATCAAGCGTTGCATGCAGAGATTTTGGTGATATGTTTAACATCAGAGGCATCGAAACAGCTATTAAAAGATAATGTTTTATGTTGTAGCGAGGTGAGCATGCCAAAGATGTTGGTTATTTACATTTGAGGACGCTTATATTTTTTAATTGACTAGCCCATGATCAGTTTGTTATGACTGTTGCTGGAAACGTACTCTTTTAGCCTTTGTCTCAACTTCTTGCAGCAAAGTAAAGATGTATGCTTTATCAAAAAAATATTTTTTAAATCACTAGTTACATAACTCGGTGCAATGGTCTTAGTCATTATAAGTTGGAAAACATTACTTGTAAGATTTCATTGTTCGAGTACAGAAGAACCAGACTAACACATCTTAAGCAGTGACATATTATTAATTTGACTTGAGCAAAAGGACAAAAAAATTTATTTCAATGAGAGGTCATCACGATGATGGGGTTGCTTCAATTTGCTTCCTTTTTTGAAGGGCTTTGCTTTTGAGTACGGCTCCTCAGTCGATTGATATTATTAATATACATTATAGTTCGAACAGAAATTGAAGTGATTGTGATTTATCAACTTCTTGGTGCAGATATGGTTATGGACAATAGACTTGTAAAATTCAACACCTTTAGCTAATGTAGATTATAGGACATTGCTCTTATTCCAACAGTTTGTTGAAGCTCACCTTTTCGATGTATTATTGATCCCTTTACATTGCAGGAGACTGAAAAAACAGAGAGGTAAGAGGAATCCCATAATTTCCATTTAGGAGATGGATTAAAAAAGTCAGCATCAATATGATAAAGGAGTATGCAATTGCAGCTGCTTATAATAGTATTAATAATATTATTTAAGGTCAAAATGTTTTATTTTTAAAATCAAATGTTAGGGCACAAAACATTTTTAAAATTAATCAATTTTTAGGGCACCAGGGTAGATTAGTAATAGGCTCAAAGCTGATACAACAATATACTCAATATGGGAAGGGTGGGGAGGATAAGATTCCATCTCACAAACCATATACTCAATATGGGAAGGGTGGGGGAGGATAACATTCCATCTCACAAACCATATACTCAGGTATATGGGAAGGGTGGGGGAAGATAACATTCCATCTCACAAACCACTCAGGCTAGACCTGTCAAATTGACATGAGACTTTATTTGAAAAGGGATCCTGTCTATGCAAACCTCTAAAGGTGTACATATCATATTCCTTTCAAGTTGACACAACCATCCAGAAAAAAAACACTTAACCTTAACTATTAGGCCTACTTAATTACATATTCAGCATCAACACAAAAACAGTTGAATATGATCCGTTATTTTATTATATTAATACAAAACAATGATTCCTTTAAAATTACAATTAACTCTATTCGTCACTAATGGATAAGAAACAATCAACACAAAAACAACAGAATATGATCCGTTATTTTATTTTATTATATTAATACAAAACAATGATTCCTTTAAAATTACAATTAACTCTATTCATCACTAATATTTGAATATTACTAATGGTTAAGAAACAATTTGAAAGGAACAAAACTTAATGGATAAGAAACAATATGAAAGGAACAAAACTTATATATTCATCACTAATATTTGAATATTACTAATGGTTAAGAAACAATTTGAAAGGAACAAAACTTAATGGATAAGAAACAATATGAAAGGAACAAAACTTATATATTTAGCTTTGTGGCTCTCAAAATAAGTAACAATTTGAAACTTAATTTGCGTCTCTTAATTGTTTCTTATTACTAATGGACAAGAAACAATTTGAAAGAAACAAAACTTAATGGATAAGAAACAATTTGAAAGGAACAAAACTTAATGGATAAGAAACAATATGAAAGGAACAAAACTTATATATTAAGTTTTGCAGCTCTCAAAATAAGTATTAATAGTTGTTGGAAGTGTAGTTCACTTTCATGTTTTCCTATTATTTCATGTTGGAACAAAACTTATATATTTAGCTTTGCTGCTCTCAAAATAAGTATTAATAGTCGTTGGAAGTGTAGTTCACTTTCATGTTTTCCTAATATTTCATGTTTAACTAATATTCACGTTAGGAGAAAGAGATAAGATATGAAAGGAACAAAATTTATATATTTAGCTTTGGGGCTCTCAAAATAAATATTAATAGTCGTTGGAAGTCTAGGTCACTTTCATGTTTAACTAATATTCACGTTAGGAGAAAGAGAAATTTCTGCACTCGTTTTATTTTTGGTTGAATTAATTTTTGGTAGAATTAATTGTTTTTCTACCACATAACTCACATAAAATTAATGGTAAGTGAAACTTTTGTTACAATCTAATAATATTTTAACTTCTATCAATTAAATGGAATATTTGAGAATGTGTCATTCACACATTTTTTGCTTAATTGCAATTGAAATGTTTAATTTTGTGCATTTACCTTTTCATTGAAATGTTTAATTTTGTGCATTTACCTTTTCAATGAAATATTTGACCATATCCATTATCCAAAAAAATCTTCTTTTTTATTTTTATTTTTTTAAAAGTTGATTTGTAATTGAAACTTTAATTAAATAAGTATAAAGATCGAATTTAAAATAATTTTAATCAACCAAAATGTATGGTTAAGTAGCTATATAAGCAACATACAACATTCTTTCTTTTCTTTACTAAATGATTTTTATATCTGACAATGGTTTTTAATTAATAAAACACTTGATTAGATTTATTTATGGAACCAAGACTATTCTTTATTTCCATTACTAAATGATTTTTATATTTGATAGTGGTTCGTAATTAGATTTATTTTTGAAACTATCTTTAGTGTGTTCTTTTAACTATGTTTGCTATTTATCTGATATTCATTCTAAATGCAAGTTTTAATATACAATAACATATTTTTTATTTAAAAATTTGTTTCGTACTAACATGCTTTATAAATAATGTTGTTTCTTGAATAAGAGAATATGATACTTGAATTCACTACCTTGTCAATCTTTTTAGTACAAGTGTTCTTTCTTACAAGACCACACCCATAAAGCCCATGAAATATACATTGACATACCATAGAAAGCATCTTTAATTTAACTTGAAAAGTAAGAAAGATATTACAATAACATGTACAATAATTAATCAACTTAAAAAATAGTGAACCTATGTTAACATTGTTATCCATTGTTTTATCTTTAGAATAGGTTGCGTGCTGTCCCTAATATCAATTGGACACTAGGCCTCGTGATGATGGGTAGGTCTCTTGTGAAAGGTAGCATTCTCCAATTCATTTACCAAGTAAAAGTAGTGGTGGCTTATAAGGTCCACTAGGATGGTGGTCTAAATAAGGTGACATTTTTCATGAAGCAAACATGTAGGGTTTAGTTTCTTGCTTGGGAGGAAGAGCGTTGGGCATCTAGGAGACCTAGTTAGTAGGGGATTAGGATTGACGTGAAAATATTTGAATTTGCATTGAAAAATGTTTTTTGAAATTTTTTCATGGCATTAGTGATTTCACTAAGATTGCTCTTTTGGCCAAGCTTTGAGATCACTTTGAGAAATAGATCATTGCACCTACCAACTCGAAACTATTAGTCGTGCACAATAAGGAAGGCAAAGGAAAGAGAATCATTCTTTATTGGTGAAGGATCATTTGGCCATTGACATTATAGAGAAAAGACCAATAGATAGATGTATGATGCTTTGGTTGGATATACAAGAGTGCATTTACAAGAATATGTTATTGAGAAACAAGCTTTCAACGAACCACATGAGTAACATAGATATAATAATTAAAAACTTGGCCATGATCATAAAGTTGAGAGATCATTTCGCAACCATAGGGACTACAGTAGAGTACGAGGAGTTTGTGCCCATTGCTTTGAACGGGTTTGCTTTATCTTTGAAATCCTTTGTGCAAGCTCTTTGTGCTTGTGAGAATTTACCTACTTTTGATAAGCTTTGGGATGAATTTGTGCAAGAAGAGAGAAAATTAGTATCTTGTTCAACTAAGCAAAGAGAAGTAGAAGACCTACCCCTCATTGAGAAGATGAGGAAAGGAAACACAAAATGACACAAGAAGGAAAAGAAGGAAGAATCAAACTAAAGCAAAAAGAGATTGAAAATGTTTTAGGTGTTATTAGAAGGCACATTATGTCAGTGAATGCTTGAAGAAGAGAAAGTGAAAGCTAAGTAGCAAAAATAGGTTGCAAGGAGTGGAGGTAACATAGAAAGGGAGGGGGAAGGGCAGGGGGATGGAAAAGGGTGATTTAGCAACCCAACTTGAGAGCGCCTTCTTCATGGTCTCTTGGTTATATTCCAACATATAAGTGTTTGGTGGTATATGGACAATGGGACATCGAAAAATATGACTTGTGATAGGGAACTCTTCAACAATTGGGTAATGATGTTATTTTTCTTGTGAAAGTATTGAACTCCATTCTCTTCTAGATTCCATCAGATGATGTTCTCGCATTGTGTTAGAAAAATATAAAGACATAAGAGAACACCAACAACAATAGAACACAAGATTACATAAAACATTGTTGTGCACAAGTAAAACCATATGGCAATGGTAGTTTCGAATTTTATTTATTTTCGGCAAAAAAATTACACTGTTTTTTTCCACAAAAATGAATTTGAATGCGGCAACAATTGAGGTCAATAAAGAGCAATTTGGCTAGAGCAAATGATGGATGACTTCAATATAATGTACGAGAAGATTACTTTGCATTGTGACAATCAAGGTGCCATTCACTTAGTGAAGAATCCAACATTTTATAATTGCATGAAACATATTAATATTAAGCACCATTTCATAATAAAAGTGGTGGAAGAAGGTAGGATCCTGTTGGAAAAAATTGATATTGATGTAAACACTGTAGGTACGCTTACAAAGTCCATCAAGACAAATAATTTTGAATTTTGAAAAACTTCTATAGGCTTGTTGAGAATGTGATGAAGGCAACATTGGACAAATGGAATTCAAATGGAAATCGTAGGCAAGAAACTTCATGTATATCAACTTCTAGTGGGAGAATGTTAGGAGGTGAGGTTAATATTCAAATATTTGATGTTTTCCTAGAGAGATACATGGTTATCTCTACACATGATTAATATGTGCCAAGTGCACCAAGGGTGTGAGAACAAAGGCCCCGAGGTGAACATTTATGGAACATTTCAATGTATTTTAGTTCCTTATAGAACCCTCTTATGTATTGTAGAAATGGGAAGGACCCCTATCATTTTTGTGCAAGAGTGGAAACATATATTGTAGTAGACTTTCATCCATCTCTTTATCCACCAAAATCATAATCTATAAACCTTTAATTTGTAAATCCAGTAATATGCAACAAATATCAACATTTGAAGTGCTCGTTAAGTATATGAATATCCACTTCATAGCAATCCAATGCTCCTTACCAGGATTCCCCATGAACCGACTAAAAACTCCCATTGCTTGGGCAATATTTGCTTTGGTGCTAACTAGGCGAAAATGAGGCTCCCTTGTATCAATGAATATAGTACTTGAACAAGCTTGTCTTCTCTACTTATGTGTGAGGACATCGTTTAGAAGATGATTTAAAATGTGCAAGAAGTGGGGTGCTAGTTAGTTTTGCATTTTTCATATTGAAGCATTGCATAATCTTTACTATATATGAATTTTTACTTAACAAGATCTTCCTACTTGTTTTATCCTTGGCTATCTTCATCCCTATAATTTGGTTTGTTGTTCTTAATTTCTTCATTTCAAATGTCCCAACCAATTGAGCCTTAATATCAATGATTCTCTTGAACCTAGGAATCACAAACCAAAATTTCATCAACATATAACAACAAGATAATAACATTGTCATCATCAAATATCTTATAATATGTACAATGGTCAGCTTCACTACTACTGAAACTTTGGATCTTCATAAAGGTGTCAAATTTTGTGTACCACATCCTTGGCATTTGTTTCAATCCATACATAGATTTCTTGTTTCTTGAGTTTGCAAACCAAATTCTCTTTTCCGCTTTCTTTATAGCACTTAGGCTTATCCATATTAATCTCTTCCTCGAGATCACCATGTAAGAAAACAATTTTTACATCAAGGTGTAGCTCTAAATTTTGTGCTACTACAAGTGCAAGTAAAAATCTTACAATGGTCATATTCACAATTGGAGAGAAGATTTCATTAAATCTTATACCCGACTTCTGAACATAACATTTTTCCACCAAGTGATCTTTATAGCATTCAACAACCCATCATTGTTCTTCTTTACTTTGTACACCCACTTGTTTCCAACAATATTTCTTCCAGGTTGGAGATCCACAAGTTTCCATGTTTCATTCTTGTGTAGTGCTTTCATTTATTTGTCCAAGGATTTCCTCAATTTCTTTCTTTCTTAGATTCTCTAGCTTCCTGAAGTGAACTGGGCTCATCATCATCATTTAACAAAGCAAAAGATGATTGAAAATTAGGAGAATACATTTTCAGACGCCTTTCGGGACATATAGATCTTTTGAGTTGTGTAAGTTGAACTTGCTAGTCTTCATTCTGATCAGAAGCTTCACTTTCATTTTCATCTTCGCTCATTTCTACTTCATCAAGTACAGTCTTAGGTGTTCATTATACCTCCTTCCTTTGCATGGAATTTTCATTAAAAATAACATATTCCTAATATTTACCTTGTGGTCAATAGGATCCCGCAATCTATACCCTTTACTATATTATCATAGGCGAGTAACACACATTTCCTTGACTTTGGGTCCAATTTGGATGTTTTTTCTTTAGGCACATGGGAAAATGCATCACACTCAAAGGTACACAAATGAGAGTAATCAACTAGTTTATAATATGATACCTATTAAAAAAATAAGCATGTGTATTAACAACCTCTGTCCATAATCCATTATACAATCGAGATGTGCTTAACAAGCTTCTAGGATTGTGTGATGCCACACCATTTTGTTGTGGAGTATATGGAGAAGTCTTCTGGTGCTTGATTCCTTTCAATGTACAAAATTTATCAAGATCCTTGGAGCAATACTTTCCTTCATTATCTAACCTAAGAAATCAAATAGACTTGCCCAAGATTTTCTCTAGTTGTGCATAGAACTCTTAAATTTCTTGAAGGTTTCTAACTTCTTTATCAACAAATAAACCCACTCTTCTAGAATAATCATTATAAAATTTAGAAAATACCTATCACCATTTATTGGCTAATTGGGGATTGTTCCAAATACATCAAAATGAATAAGTTGCAAAAAATAAGAATTTTTACTAGAACTTGTAGTAAGTCAAACTCTCTTTTGTTTACCAAAAATAGAGTGTTTCCACAAGTCTAAATTACAAGACTTAATCCTATAAATCATACCTTCGTCATGCATCATTTTCAAACTTTTGTTCCTCATACGATGAAGGCATTGACGCCACAACATCACTACATCTAGAACATTCCCCATGTTTTTTGTTACTACATGGTTTGTCATTATATTAGGTCACAAAAGATACAAAGCCCTGTGGCAATTTTTTTTTCTACCACTAGGGATCCTTTGGTAATTTTTCATTGATTTCCATCAAAGAAAGTAGAATACCCCAACTTATCCATCATCTTGATTGAGAGAAAATTCTTCCATAGATTCGATACATGTCGTACATTACAGAGTTTTCTTTCTTTGCCATCATCCATCCCAATCCTAGTATTCCTGTTACACCAAAATCTTGTCGTCATCATGATAGTAAGATGTATACCTGCTTGGGGAAAGGTTTTCTTTTCTGTTCTATTTTGTTCTAGGTCTAAACCATTTAGACTAGGGAACCACTCGCTGTCCGCATTGATTGAGTTTTTCCATTAACAATTCCCTCTTCCCATAATTTCTAAAGCATGATCATCACCCAAGTAAACCATCCCACTACTATAGGCCTAATATTTGAAAAACTAATCTCGATGTGGAGACATGTAGAAAGATTCACCTCAGTCCAAAACTCAAGTGTATAAAAGAGATCTATTTTTACAATGAGATATAAAACCTCACCTGTTGCCATTTCTTTTGAATACATTGTGTTCTATTTGCTTGATAGATTATCCTAATTTTCCTTCTTTAGATGCCAACAATTCTTCCTTGAGTGTCCCTTACTTCCCACAATTCCATCCCTTTCGTTTCAACTTCCATTTTTTTGAATTAGATATGAATTATGATATACCTTGTTGATCCCTTGTTCTAGATCAACCTTCATTGTAGATGGTTCTAGAGATGATTTTTTCCTCAATCCTTCTCCTAGCAAAGAAACTATCACATCATCAAATTTTATAGTTCTCGACGATGAGTTGGTGATGGTCATCACCAAATGATTCTAGGTGTCTAGGAGGGAACACAATAAATTGATTACTATGTCCTCATCCTCTATTTTTACATTAATAGATTCTAGTTTACTAACTAGGGTATTAAACTCATTTAAATGATCTACTACAAATTAATTCTCCTCATCCTCAGATTAAAACACCATTTTTTTTAGGAAAACATTATTTGTTGTTGATTTAGTCTCATGCAACTTCTTGAGTTTCTCCCAAAGACTTTCTGCAATATTTTTTTAGCAACATTGAACAAGAAAGAGTTTGCTAAGCAAAGATGAATTATAGAAACCACCTTCTTGTCTATCTTTTCCCACTCTTCATCTATATTATTGTTAGGTTTCTATGCATTCCCTTTCAAGGCTAGGGCTTGGTTGTTTTGAACCAACAAATCGTCCACCTTCATCTTCCAAAAGGAGAAATTATTTCCATCAAACTTCTCATTTTCAAACTTTGTTAAACCTATTGTCATTGTTACCGAAGCCAAAGAGTTTATTGAGAACCCAAATCTAATACCAAATGTTAGAAGAATATAAGAACATAAGCAAACAACAATAAAAATAGAGCATGGGATTTACGTGGAACCTATCGTGCATAGGTAAAACCACATGGAAATGGTAGTTTCAAATTTTATTATTACTCCACAAAGATGACATTCGCTTTTATATGATACATAAGAGGGCTCCAAAAGGAACTAAAATACAGTTAGAGCTTTCGAGAAATTTTCACATTGGGGTCTTCTCCCCCAAATCCCTAAGAAAAGAGGGGCCTAGGCAATGCGCTTGACACCTACATGTTTCTATTGGAGTTAACCATTTATGGCTCTCTAGGAAAATATTGGAGATCTAGATATTGACTTCACCTCCTAACAAATTGAATGGGATTTTATTCGTTTCTAGTTCGAAGAAACAACTTCTTTCAATTTCTTGTGTGATAAATTTTTTATGTAGAGTTGCATTTGAAAGACAAGGCTACACTATCAATGATTATAGTTTAGAAAGTCCAACTCCAAAAACTTTGGGAAAAGGTGTGCAAGGCCTTTATAGGTTACGTTTTGAACTTTTGGCACTTGTACATACCAATGAGAAGACATATGCGCTTTCTAGTATTGAGGAAGCATATGTAGAGCATCTATGGTGAAATTCCATTGAGATAGGTTCAACATATATTATGGAAGCAATGATTGATTCCAATCTTGTCGTTGTTGGGAAAATTGAAGAGTGTCAGGATAGGGTTGGGTTCTCTTAGAAAGAGGGAGTTGACCTTGATGATATTTTTCCTCCAGTTACCACATGATTCTTTCATAAAGATGGTGTCCACTCTATTGAGGGTTTTGCTTTAGTTTCTAGTGGTTTTGAGGTGCATGGGAAAGATACCCATGTTTACAATTTGTTGGAGGCTCTTTATGTGCCATTATTTGCACTATGAGCTTGGTATTTTAAAATGTATGAGATTTGTGTATACTTTGATTGTTTGTGATTTTGATAGATTTGATCCATTGGTCATGGCCTTGTATGGAGGTGAGATTTACGAAATACCTTGAATAGCTCATTATGTGGTGTCTGAAGATTTTTGTCTGCGAAGTTGATATGAAAGAGAGGATGTTGGAGTTTGGCAAGTTATTGATAATCCAAGATTATGTTTCTTCATATTCACACGTGGTTAACCCTTGGAAAAGAGGAGTTTAGATATTTGTGATAATATCTTGTTTTGTTGGATACATTGAGACTTCTAAAGTTCATGGGATCTACATTGCATCACATCAGAACACTATGGTGAATCAAGATGTGAAATTTGATGAGGATGCTCGGTCTTCTACATCACAAGTATCTCAGAGTACAGAGGTTGTTGTTCCAAAATTTGATTCAAAGTTAAAAGAAGAGTCAAACCCAATTCTTGGTGAGGAGAGTAGAAAGATATGTTCTCACCCACTACTCTAGCCCACAAGAAGCTAAGATGGCCTACTTAGAGATTGCAAGAAGCACAAGAGAACATATGAATGCATAGATTTTTTTATGAGGGCAAGTATACCTCATAGGAGATATGCTAACCATAATGTATTAACTAGTTCCATTTGTGATCCTTCTAATTGTTTTGAAGAAATGAAGTGGGTTTCCTTGATGGGGTGTGGTGATGTTTGGGTGACAATTCTTTTCTAAGGATTAGCGATTCATTCTTAGACTACCACAAATTCATGTTTGCATATGGAAAATTTATATTAAGATGTAAAGAGATAATACTGTTGTTTGTGAAAACACTTCCCTTGCAAAGAGGGAGTCTTAGCTTTTGGGGTTACTTTGAAAGTATTTACACCATGCTTGAGGGTGCTTCATGTGATATGGAGTGCATGGTGTGATGAATACCCTTGGTTATACCTTTGTAGACATACACGTTGAAGATAACTTAATCATGGCTTGCTATACCTTGACTCGATACTTATGTGGCTCACTTCCTTAGGAGGTTGGAGACCTATGTAGCATGTTGACATTCTTCATGAAGTGCACATGGAGGGATTAGTTAGATGCTTTAGAGGAAGACCTACTTGAGGAGAAACACTGGGCATTTAGGGGGAGGGCATTGAGCCCTAGGTAGCATGGGATCACTTGGTCTCTTACATTGAGGTTTGTGATTGACTTGAATATGCTTGGGTTGGGGAACATTCATGGAGGTGTGGTGGACCTGGAGGAGTGCATGGTTTAGAAGGTATCATTGGAGCGTTGGAGACCTTTAGAGGGGAGCATTAGACCTTTCTTATGGAGTGCTCACCTCGAGACCCTTTCTTGATGGACGTGCTTACATTGGAGCTTGATGGTCATCTTAGAGTTGAAGTGCTTCACATGCAGGCCTATCTAATGAATAGATGGGTTGCTTGTTTGTAAACCTTGTCTACTTTATTGTTGACCTTCATCACATATCATATTATATAAATGGAGGAGAGTTTTTTTTATCATCATACTGATCATCGCATGCTTGTATTAGAGATGTGTGAGCTCGAGCGAACTTGTCTCTTTCAATGTAATTCTTCTTCATTGTATTTTCCTTCTTGTTTAGTGCTCCATGGTTCTTGTTTTGATCAAACACAATGTTGGCGCTGGAGTTTTCCCTAAGAAGACAAGGGAAGCTATGGTTTGGGAGAAACTTGGTAGGAAAAAAGAGAACACTTGTTAATTTGAAAGATGAAAACTATGGTTTTATCGCATTGGAAACTCTAGGAATGCTTGGGGTGTTCAATGTGAAGAAGATAGTGGAAGGTTGTCTCGTTTTCTTACATGCTTGTGTGATGCAAGTGTAGGTGCTAAAGAGGAATTGTCAATGTGTATGCTTTCCAGTTATGGATCTTTAGTGGAGCGACCAACTTTGGTTGGGAGTGATTCCTAGCTAGGAGGAGTTGGTGGCTAGGATTTGACAATTGGTATGATATTGTCTTGTTTTGGATATCCTAGTTATGGCTTGGAGAGAATTGGAGGGTCTTAGCCTGTGATAAGCTTGAATGACTAACTTGTATCGATTTGGGATAAGTTGTTGGTATGTAGTTATAACTTGATCTTTGTATATATGAAGAGTTATTTTAATATGATCCCAAGGGGGGAATATATGGGGTTAAATGCATATATAATGGGGTAATTGTACATGTAATAGGGTTAGTCTAATAAATGACCTACATTTGAGAAAATTTTGTTAAGTGATATGACAAACATTTTTTTTTACAAAATGTACATCATGGGAAATGAGTGCTTCTAGTCATTTCAAGGAGGATAGTCAAGGTAAACTGTTTAATTGTAATTTTGGCAACTTAACTTGACGGGACATTGAGGGATTCCCATAATATTCATAGAGGTAGCTAGCCTGGGAACTTGACTATATGACCTCTTGCTTGCAATTCACAACACTCAACCACTAGAGATAACCTGTTGAGTTAAGTGATTTGACAAACATATAGAAGTTAAGTAAGTATATTTATGGTTGTAATATATTTAATGTAAATAGATAACTAGTTTTTATATGTTGGGATTTGTGCCTAAGGGTTGGGAACGTTGTTCCCTTGAAGTACAATTGTTCGATGTTTATTTTCTTTAGCTGTCATGTGTATTTGGTTGGAAATACGTGAAATATATACCACTATAATGTATATATGAGATTCATCCCTGTTGTTGAAAGTTCACACAAAATATATCCAAGCAATGTCAAGTTTGTGGTGAAATTTATGAATTTTCATTGAAAGGTGTTTTTTGAAACTTCCATAGAAATCGCTTGGAAGTTGTTGGGGTTGTGCTATGGAAGAAACTTGTATCATAGGCACAATGATCTTATTCATAGCTTTCATTCAAACTATTACACTTTATCCCCTTGCAATTCGAATGCCACTTAACTTCCCCTCCTACCTTTCATTTAACAAATTCCTGCCCATAGATTTGGCCATAAGGATGTATAAAAAAGGGGATAAAGGACATCCCTGAAGGATCTCATGGGAAGCCTGTAAATAATCTGTGGGTTTTCCATTTATCAAAGGGGAAATCTAGGGGTGATTTATATAGGCTTTGATCCACTTAACAAAGGAAGGGGAGAACCCAAATCTCTCCAAAACTTCAAAGAGAAAGCTAAGATGGACCCTATCAAAAGCATTGGCCATATTTGATTTAATAGCCACCCCCTGCTCCTTTTTGGAAAAATTAGAAGGGATTAGTGCTTGAACCAGAACAATATTTTCCACAATGTGCCTTTTTTCAACAAAACCACCTTGCCCTTCCAAAATCAAACAAAGGAGGAGAGGCTTTAGATGACTGGCTAAAATTTTTGTCACAATTTTAAAGGAAGTGTTGTAAAGTGAAATTGGTCTAAAATGAGCTGGGGAGGTGGGATGAACATCTTTGGGAATCAAGGCCAGGAAGAACAAATTTGTGGCTCCTCCAATCTTATCTTTTCCTTTTGTCTAGTTCAACATTTTACATAGACACCCTTGAGGATGGAGCAACATGCCCTATAAAAGTGAATGGTGATCCCATCCAGACCATGTGACTTGTCCTCCCCAATCCCCTCAACAACAAAAACACCTCAACTTCACTTATATACTTATTCAATAGATCGTTCTCATTTACTGAAATCAAATTCAGAATGTTATCAAGTGGGTCATATTTAAACACAAAGTACTCTGCCCCTTGTTTAGTATATAAATATTTAAAATGAAGGAATGCTTCCTGCCTAATATCTAGGGGACTTGAAATTCTAACACTCTCCTCAGACTAGATTTCACGAATTGTATTCTTGCTTAATCTCATTTTAGTTTGATTATGAAAAAAAGTTGTATTCCAATCACCTGCTTTCAACCAAAGAGCACGAGATTTTAACCTCCAATCCTTTTCTTCCAAATGAAAGGATTCATTCAAATTGATACTCATTTGTTGTTCTCATTACAATTGTTCAAGATTCACCTCAGAGAATTCCATATGCTCCTGCATGGAGCTTAACTACTTTTGATAGGAGTCTTTATTCTTTTGCAGAGATCTGTAATGAATTTTAGCCCAATTTTTTAAATTAGTCTTCATTGCCAGAAGCTTGGATTCCCAAACAAAGGAAGGAGAGCCATTTACATAGCCTTTCCATGTTGTTCCTATGATTTGAAAAACCTCTTCTTGATTTAACCACAATGGGTTAAAGCAAAAAGGGATAGGCCCCTGAGTTTTCATTTCCCTAGATTCAAACACATTGGCCTATGATCAGAAGTAGCGTTTGGGAGAATTTGAGCATTCACCACATACCCATACTGCAGAAGAGAGTTGTTTACTATAAAACAATCCAAATGAGCAACAATATGACCAAGGCCTATCCTCTAGTTTGTCCATGTGAATATCCCTCTCTTTGGCTTTATATCAACCATGTCTAAATCTCTAATTAGATCTTCGAAGTTCTCACCAAAATGATCTCTTACCAATGTACCTCCTCTTCTCTCTTTATGCGATATTGTAGCATTAAAATCCTTGGCTATGATACTACACTGGATCTCTCTAAGAGAGTTCAAAGAGATCCAAAAATAAGATTCAAGATTGTGATAAACAGGACCATAGATGTTGCAGATTTTGATGATTTCCCTACTGTAGATCACCTCCAACTCTGCCATAATATAATGGCTATCGTTGAATTTCTACTTAAGAGAAAGTTTGTTCATGTCCCAAAGCAGTGCTAATCCACCCGAGGCTCCTACTGAAATTTTTGCAATGCCAGATTGAATGCAAAATCTGAATTACTTCGATGGCTGGCATTTTTGTCTCCTAGACTAGTAAAAGAAGGGAGAGTTCTTTGTAAATCAATTGCTTCAGTGTTTCAACTTTCTTCTTTCCTCCTAAACCTCTACTCAAGCTACGTCGACAAGCACACCAAGAGGACAACAGACTCCATCATGCAGTTCGTCGAGGTCGACATTGACAAATCCAGTGAAGACAAGAAGTCTGCGTGAAATATATGAAGTTGGTACACCAAATTCATTCTCTCTCTTTGCATTATTTTCTCAAATAGATGATCCACTAACATTTGAGGAAGTTGTCGAAGATGAAGTATGGGAACAAGCCATGGATGAAGAAATATAATGCATTGAGAAGAATCAAACATGGGAGTTGGTAGATGTACCAAAAGATAATGATGTAATCAACGTTAAATGGATTTACAGGACCAAACAAGATGCTGATGGGAATGTGCAGAAGCACAAGGAAAGAATGGTCGCAAGAGGGTTCATACACCAACCCGACATAGACTTCAATGAAACATTATCACTTGTCACACACAGATACAATCAAAATAGTTTTGGCCATTGTTGCACAAAACAAATGGCTTGTTTATCAAATGGATGTTAAATCAACATTTATGAATGGCTATCTGGAGGAGGAAGTGTATGTGGAACAACCACAAGGCTATGAAGTTCCAGGACAAGAGCACAAAGTATACAAGATGAAAAAGGCACTCTATGGTTTGAAGCAAGCTCCTAGAGATTGGTACAACCACATTGATTCCTATCTCACCGAAAATAGATTTTACAGAAGTGAAAGTGAACCGACGCTGTACACCAAATTTAATGAGAAATATAACATGCTAATTGTTTACCTGTATGTAGATGATTTAATATTTACTGGTGACTTTGGCATACAATATTTTAGAACAATCATGGAAAGTGAATTTGAAATGACTGATTTTCCTGGGCATTGAAGTCTAGCAGTATGAAAGTGGTATATTTATATCACGGTCAAATTATGTGAGTGTAGTTTTGAAAAGATTCAATATGTGTAATTGCAAGGTAGCTCCAACACCAATAATAACAGGTTTAAAATTGAGCAAGGATGATGATGGATCAACTGTAGATCCTACGTTGTTTAAAAGTATTGTTGGTAGCCTTATGTATTTAACAACGACAAGACCATACATCGTGTATGGAGTAAATTTGATGTCAAGATTCATGGAGTGACCAAAAGACTCTCATTGGAAAGCAAATAAAATAATTCTAAGGTATGTAAGTGGCACAAAGGACCTTGGCATAATGTATTCAACCTCATAAAATTTTAAACTCATTGGATACATTGACCGTGACAATGGAGACAACACATATGACATGAAGAGCACATATGGGTACACATTTCATTTTGGTACATGTGTTGTGTCGTGGGATTTAAAGAAACAACCCATTGTAACTCTATCTTTAGCAGAAGCAAAGTATATTACAACTACAAGCTCTGCATGTCAAGTCGTTTGGATGCAGAGAATTTTAAAAGACCTGTCACAGAACCAACAAGAACCAACAACCATTTTCTGCTCAACAATTAACCATTCCATTATCTAAGAACCATGTGTTGCATAAGAGAACCAAGCACATCAAGGTATCATTTCATCAGATAATTGGTGAACAACAAAGAAATTTGTTTAGAATTTTGCAGGTTTGAAGAGCAACTTGTAGACATATTTACAAAACCATTGGCAAGAGATACATTCCAGTATCTATGAAGTTATCTTGGAATGACAAGTTCTGCTCAATGAACTCTGTCATGCACATAACAAGTTTAAAGCTCTGGATCATCTTGTAATATTTTGTTTTGAGATCCCCATCTGCTCATAATTAAGGGAGAGTGTTGGAAATATTAATTACTCGCATATTCGTATCTCGTCTCAGCCAACTTTGTCTGTAGCATATATGTTTCTGTCAATCTCTCTAACAGAATGAAGTGTTCACATCTCTCATATATAAACCAGTTGAATTAAACTTCTAAAGCTAAGTTTTAAGGTAAATAATTATTACAGTCTTTAATGTTAAGTTAGTAGATTCACGAAGAAACAATTTTCTAGTCTGCCTATATATAACAGAAGAAGATTGTAAATCAAAGAGATAATTTTGGAGAGAATAGAGATAATTTTGAATAGTGGAGAAGAAAGAAAAACTCTGTGGAGAGTTCGAAGCTCAAGCTTCCGTGTGTCTGAAAGTTAAAAGGTGAAACATCCTTGTAAATTTCCAAGTTTGTATTAATGGCAAATTGTTCTATGTTATGTCCCGACAAGATTTATAATTTCATTGTTATGGTTGAATGCATGTTTTATTTAGCCGCACATTCTCTCCAGAATTACTTTACTAAGTGAAAGACACATAGAATCCATAAATATTTCACTGAGTAAAAATTTGAGTTTTTTTACTACAGGGTGGCCCACACAAGTCTTCCTTAATATTTGGTTATGTGATTTTGTAAGTCTCTCCAATTATAGTTGTGTCTAGTTTTATTCCGAGTTATTGGTCTAGACTAAGAAATCTCCTTTGTAAAAGTTCGACTAAAAATGGTTAATTCAAAGTGGGAGTAGTCTGTTGAAAACTTGTTGGTGGCATTAAAAACTTGTCTAAGTATTTTGGTCAAGTTTAACTTGTCTAAATTCGACTTGTCTAGTGAGAGTTAGAAAAAATTTACCCCATGAGTAAAAACAATCCAGTCTTAACAAGATTTTTTTTATGACAAAGCCTTAACTCAAGTTAACTATCTCAGTCTAATAATCTCCCAAGAAATAAAAAAACTGTGCGTGGGGACTTTCAAAATATAGGCAGGGTAGCTAGACAATTCAAATATTTACAGTGTTCGGTTACACTGCATGCATCAAACCAGGCAAGCTGGGCATGCATTATAAACCTATCCTATAACCCTAGTAATCTTCTAGGGTTTGCTCCAACAACTATTGCATTGCAGAATCCTTGGATGCAATCTCTTGAGAAACCGTCGATCTTCTGAATCTCTTGAAGCTCTGACATGGCATCTTCCAAGGTGGTGTGAAATCAAGGTAGACAATATGTCTTTCCTCGTTGTGGCCATGGCTGCTTCCCGAGGAATGCAAGATCCTTAAAGGAATGTGGTAATCGAATTGTAGAGATGCTAACCACAACCATGAGCAGAATTTTCAAAGGTAGCATACAGAGCTGCTAGCCACACGTCGCCACCTTTATATTGCACATTTACCGAGAATATGTATTAAGGTGTCCTGAATAAATAACAATGAGCGGATAGGTACTTCAAATTGTGTAAGACACTCTCCCTGCATTTCCATAACAGCTGGTGTCCTTTGTGATCTCTATGTATGTGTCTAATGGAGGTGTAAGATTCACACGCTCTATTCATGGTAGTGGAAATCCTGGCCAATATAAACATCGTTGTCGGTTCCAATATTCAATATACTAGCATTTGCATCGAGAGATGCAAAGTAACGCCGAGAGGGTAAAATCTTGAGTCTTTTCGCAACTAATTGAGTTACCTTGGGAGACTGGAAATTACATTTTAATAATACTTATTTGGATACTACTGACCCAACTTATGAGGTTTTACCTCAAGACATTCATGACTAAATACATCAATGACATCGTCGATTTCGGGAATTGGAAATCCAATTTTCTTAATAACTTTCAGCTATCTTTTTGATATTCGACTTTCGACTTCGGAACGCGAATATCCACGTAACGATTACCTTTATTCTTGGTTTCTCGATTTTCGACTTCCGACTTCTCAACTTCTGACTTTCGGAAATCCAACTGTTATGACATCTGACTTCCCGAATTCCACTTTCCGATTTCAGGAATCATAAATCCAAATTTCCTTAGAATTTTCAGCTATCTTTCTGCATTTCGATTTGCGACTTCCCGAATTCTGCTTTCCGATTTCGGGAATTGGAAATCCAATTTTTCTTAGAACTTTCAACTATCTTTCCTCTTTTCGACTTTCGACCTCTTGACTTTCTCTTTTCGCTTTTGGGAATCAGAAATCCAACTTTCCTTAGAACTTTCAGCTATCTAAATTCATGTAATAGCTGTCAATTGTCCGTGTATTTGGTTTTTTTAGTCTTTTGATTAGATTGAAGAATTCTTTTTCCACATGTAGAGAAACTTTCTAACTAACGAGTAAATTTCAAGAGTGGAATTGGTGCAAGAACCTAAAATATTTGTCATTTGGCTGCTGAATTTATTCCTATCATCACTATTGCCATTAAAACATAGTAAATTTATAATTAAATTATATTGAAGTAAACAAGGGAGAAAGGATAATGAAAAAGGTAAAAATAAATAAGGTGATCACAACTCAACATGGAAAAAGAATGTTTATAACAACAGTGAAACATAAATCCACATATTACTTGAAAGAAGTTAAACAAGGCTTGATAAAGCTAGAAGCAGATACTCAAAAAAACGCGTTGCCTATTCCACAATTGATTATAAAATAATCGCATGAATGACAATCGGATAAACTAAAATTACATCCAAAAATATTATGATGACAGCTGTGTTGCTGCCTGCAACTGGAGGCAAGTTGAAGTCTGTTTTTTCGATATTCGATTTCCGATATTAGGATCCCAAAAATTTTATCTTTTCAAATAAAGAAAAGTCCTTGTTCCGATTTCCGCTTTTCCGATGTCTGGGTGGCAAAAACTGAAAAATCTAATTTTATTGAAGATTTCTTCGTTTATTCCCGATTCCCGACTTTCGATATTCGGATCTCGGAGATCGGTCACATCATTTTTTAATTTACAATTTTTTATCTTTCGGACTTCCGACTTTTCCTTTCCGAATATCGGAAATCAGAAACCCCACATGCTTTCCTAGCTAAATGTTCATTTCTCTATTTTCGATTCCCAATTTTCGGAACTCGAAAATCGAAAACCATGAAACTTGGACCTTGTCAATCTTGCATTATATTTTGCTTCCTCGATCTCAGCCGTCCATGCATACGAGATCTACGACACAGGTTCTTTTGGCCGTTTGGTTTTGGGATTTTAAGTTGTTCAAAGTTACGAGCAATTTTACCATTTTGCTCGTGCTTTTTCGCTGCGCTTGAATATTTTTACTATGGATTTTCTCTTTTCCCCAGAGCACGGATTTGCAGTCTTCTGAGCGTTTTCATCGGTAAGTATTCATCGCTTAACCATTTTTTTTGTTAACTTGAACTCATGTCATCATTAGACATGGTTTCCAAGCTCCAATAAGAGAAGGTGTCCACCACTTCCAGGAACACCAGGTCAAAAACAACTCTTCAAGAGAAAAAGAACAAAGACCCCAATGCCGGTGTTTTTACTGACATCAGTGGGCGCGTATCTGATACCCTATATCTGGACTGGTCAAGAATTTACTTCGTTTTTTACAATGACGATTTTTCCTCTGTTACCCATGACTAGCCCACTTATCATAAGATTCGTAGCTCTCACCTCCACTGCATCGTTGCCAGACCTCCTTTCATGCCCTATACAGACTCTGTTAAGTGGGCATTGGATCACACCAATCCTAAGGAGCGCTCGTTTCACGACAAGGATAATACCCTTGTTGTGTCATTCCGCCCTGATGTATTTTCTAGGGCTTATGCTTTGGGACCTCCCAAACAACTTTTCTCGTCAATTTTTTTTGATGAAACCCTTTCTAGGTTCAATTATGAAGAGGTGGTTAAAACGTGGATGGATACTACTGTGACGTACCCTATTTCTTGGTTTAGGGAACCTTTCTCGTTACTAGCAACTATGTTTTGTTGATTATATGTGCTGGATACACCAGGAACACAGAGAGGGGGGGGGGGTGAATCTGTGTGTACAGTCTTTATTACTTTTTCAACTTTTATAATCAACAACTTATTCAATATTATGCATTATCACATTATCATTATATCATCAGTAGCTTGTTATCATCATCATATCATCATCATCACATAGAAAGCATAACAACACAGTACACAATATTTTTACATGGAAACCCAAGTCCTGGGGGGAAAACCATGGAAGCCTTTTTAAAATAGTTTTCCAGAAATAACTGGAAGGAAGCAACAACCCCCTTATTACAAAGACTTCAATTTTCCAGCTTCAACTGAAGGGAGGCTATGACCCCCTGATTTATAGGCTACGACCTGAAGGAAGTTGCCACTCCCTAGTTTTCCGGCTTCCACCAGAAGGAGGCTACGACCTCCTTTCCTTGCCCCGTCCTGCCACCCTGATAAGAAGAAGTTTGTCGAACCTGTGGACTTGTCACACACCAAACTCTACTGCTGATATTCTCTGCACTCTAGTCACTGTCAAATCATCTTTCTGCCCATGTCATCACTGTCATAAAAGCTGCTGATCAAGCTGCTCATCAACACTGCTGGTTACTTGTTTGTCCCTTCAATAGATCTGTGCTATGTGTAGAACTTCCTGCTGCTGATAATCTCTGTTCACTGTTTATTGCCAAGTCAGCCTTATAATTGACACACACATACTGCTAAGTCAGCCTTATCACTAACACACTCTGTACCACACTTCACAACAATTGCCACTACTAGCCACTGCTCATTATCTGATCACTACTCATCAACCGATCATTGTCCACTGTATCACAATACTCATCAACATGTACAACCTGTACCAATCAATCTGTTTTTCACATCAATCAACTCAGTCAATCTAAGTCTGCACACCAAACTCAGTCCACCTGGGTCAAACCAACTGCTCATACAACTCATCCAATCTAAGTCAAACCAATTGCACATAAGGCAACTTGTGCCAATATTTCTCAATTGTACCAAGATGCTTGTGTACCTGTGCCAAATCAATCATATATTTGTGTTAACCTAATCAAGTGCTTTGACAGTCAACCAACCCTTCTTACTTGGCCTAGTTCATCAAGTAAAAGACACATTTGAGCAACCAAGAGACTTCACATACTGTCAACCAAACGTTTTCCAAACACACTCAACTCAATGACACCATATCCAACCTCAATCATAGTCAAGGAATACTTGACAGTTAAACATGATATACTTCAACCAAATAACCTCAACCAATAAGATAAAAGACTTAACCAACTATGTCAAACTTGATCAATAACACAAACTCTTATACACAAAAGGATTTTCCACTCTACTCAAATCAAGTCAATAAATCAAACAAATATCAAGCAAATAATCACTTACAACACTGTCAAAGGTTGTCATTAA
>LPNX010389640.1:378341-412848 GCA_001517045.1 Pseudotsuga menziesii
ACTCTATATCCAGTCATCACATAGACATCGTAACAAGCTTTCCAATGAGCCAAAAATTTTGTAATTCCGATTTCGTATGAGAAAGTTATGCCTATTTTAGTGAAGATGCCCAGAAATATTTCTGTCACACAATTTCGCACTTTTCTCCAAAATGTGCGAAATTCCTAAGAGAAGTGGTGATGAAAAAATGAAACGCTTGATATTCTATTTATATGGGTTGTAGATAAAAAATATTACCTTGAGCCGGCGTGCAATTCAAAATTACAAATAATTAAATTCTATTTTGTTTAGTCGGCTCACCCAAAAAGGTGGGGTACCCCAACTTCAAAAATTCATATCTCTTCAACCGTAAGGAGCCACGTGACGTGCCACCTATCGTTGGAAATGGAACGACAAGGGCTATCTCCCCATGATGGGTTTATTTGCAATCCCATGGTCCAATACCCTTAAAATGTTCAATTTGTTCAGGATGTCAAAGACCCCACACATGAGGGTGCAAAAGACTATACCACGAACTACAAGAGTTTCAAAGTCTTCTTCAACATATCAAGGCACGTCCATGGGCTCTACCTCCATATAAATCCCAATATCCATATAACCACAAATAGGACCATACATCATCATGGTTCAAGGTCTCCATATCATTAAAAACATATCTAATGGTTCCACTATATATCTTCATCACTATAAGAGTACCAACACCCCAAAAGAAGGGTACAAAGACCTCGCCACTAGTTTGCAACACCTTATGGGCTTCATATGCATGAGCATAAGGCTACTACATGATAATGACCATATAGTGTCCAAGGGACATCAAAACATTTATGTGGGTTCAAGACTTAAACTTTCAAGGACACCAAGGACCCCATAAGAATGGGTTCCAATATACCACCATCAGTGTGGGTTCCAACACCTAAGTCTCCACATGCAAAAGTATCAAGATCTAAGATTGTGGACTCAAGGACCTCACAAGAACTTAACAACCTCAAGACCATCCAATGCAAGCAACTGGATTCACCATCAACACATCAAATACTTTACACACATGAGCCACATCATCCATCCAACAACCAATCAAGAGACTAAGACAAGTACAAGCATAACAAGCAGCACAAATACTAGTAACCAAATATCAACCATGAGTAAGGAACTTGACAATGGACTCAAATGGGACCAAGATACAACTTAGGGGCACTTGAGCAAGTCAATGGGTAACGAGGGCTTTTGTCATTGTTCCAAGGCCTCCAAGGGCTTCAAGCTTGGGCTTGGACAAGGTCAAAAGGGCTCCTCTTACACAAAACAACCACAAACTAAACACTAACTCTCAAGGGCTCCACAAGGGGCAGCAAGGACTTAATAGTTGGCATCAATGACAAATTAATCATCAATATGGGTTACTGAACTATTCCTTGTTCAGAGTAGAGTGGGTTCCTATGGCACACCACATTTTGCTTACAGGTGATTCTTTTAATTGGGAACAAATTCTATCCTGCAATTTGCAAGAAGAGATTGAGAAATATCGGAAAACCCCATTCAACCGAAAGCTGGCCTTCTACATGTCACGGTTTGTGATGGATGCATTATGTGCGTCTTCTTCTTTCCTGACTTGAAACTCGCATTGGAACGAGAAATATCCTCCTGTACATATATATTGCTCTGATATGTGGGAAGACAACTTCATCCCTCGGATTTATGAGCTTTGTGACCCGTTTCTTAGGTCAATGTATTTTAAATTTTTCAAGGTTGTTGCTCCTGCGTTCTCTGAAAGTGCTAGGGCACTAATTTCATTATACGTCGACTGGTACGTAGGAGAATATTTCTCTTATATGAGGATTTGGGGCAGCAATATAGTACATATGCTCCCTAGGATAGTTTCTGACCGTATGGTGCTACAGGAATTTGCCTATCAGACGGTCATCGATGGGGTCTTTCCCAAATTGACTAAGCATAAGAAAAAGGCTTGGCCCAAATTTCCTGTGTCTCTCGACTCTCTTGTGCTACATAATTCTCCCCATGCAACTATGCTGGGTAAATAAATCTCTATTATGAACTTGGGAGAGGAATCCAAGAGGATGCATGACCCAATGTCTTTTCTGGCAAACTATTTTGCACATGAGCACGCTAGATTTCATTATGCTGATCATGAAAATGACCCTGATGATTCCATGTTGAGAGAAGCTATATATTTTCAGGTTGCAATGAATAATATCACTGATCTAAATTTCAAGTCCCACATGTACAAGTACCAGAAGGATCTCAATATCAAAATTCTCCATGAAAGGGAAGCTAAATTGAAGATTAAGGAAGATATTCAGACGGAGAACACAAAAAAGGAAACAAGAGATCAGGCAACTATTTTTGCTACTGCCCTTGCTGCTTAACCTATGAACAAAGGTAAAGGTATCTTTAATGGTTCATCTAGTTGTCATGTTGCCTCATTGGAAGACACGTTGCAGAAAGGGGCAGAATTCAAGAGGAATCTTAAGAAAATCAATTTTCAATTGCAAACTCACACAGAGATGGATGAAACACAGTCTAAGAAACAAGAGACTAAAGCGATTTCTGAACAAACTCAATTACAGGAACAAGCACCTGTGAAAGACCCTCCTATAGAAGACCCTGGTTCATATTGCTCAACAAGAACAAGCACCTATGCAAGACCCTCCTATACAAGACCATGTGGTTCATATTGCTAAACAAGAACAAGTACCTGTGCAAGACCCTCCTATACAAGAGGTAATTCCTCTATCTTCAACTGAGACAGAAATTCATGATGTGCATAGTGACGTGGAAGTAGAGGAAAACCCTGCTACTTGCCCATAAGCTTTTTTGACTACCCTTTTATCATCTATTCCCAATCTCTAGGATTTTTCGACTATGTTAGATTTATCGTTTTCCCAGTAGTCCTTGGAAATCCAACTTTCCTTAGAATTTTCAGGTGTCTTTCAGTTTTCCGACTTCCGACCTCCCAAATTCCACTGTCGGGAATCAGAAATCCAACTTTCCTTAGAACTTTCAACTCATCATCTATAGATAAACCAAGTGACCTCACTCAACTCGTCATCTATAGAAGAACAAACTGTAGTATGAGAACAAAGTTGTTGATTTTATAAATAAACACAATAGCAAATTAGTATTGTATTCAAAAGTTACCATATAGGTTGTATCAACAATTTAGGTAAAAAAGGTTAAGTTATAGCTTGTACAATTGAATTATGAGACTGCAAAATAGAAGTGCTATAAGGGAGTTACAAAAAATAGCTTGCTATGTTGAACTATGAAATAAGGACTCAAAATCGAGAATTGAAACCATTCATTATAGACAATAAAGAATGCTCAAGTATTAGGTCGAAAAAACCTATATATTTAAATGTACATGTGAAATTGTCGATTATGTGTTTTCAACCATGACAATTACAACTTTTAGGCGTACAATTCCGTAGAAGGTCTCTATTTTAACTGAAAGAGTAAGAAGGGATTGTTTGTTGTAGATCCTTTGGACTATTTCAACAATTGATGCTGCTTTAGTTGAGAGAAGACACAGGTCTTTTGCAGAAATGTCCATGAGTTGGTTTGCATCATCATCAAAATCTATGACACCATGAAGGTATCCAGTGACATTTTCCAAGTCAACTTTTAGTATGTATCGGTAGTCACATTCAAGAAACTCCCCATCAGATTTACCACAATGCCAAATGTCTCCAACTTTGTGGGCAATCTACCACAATGGCAAATGTGTCCAACTTTGTGGGCAATCTTTTTCATGCGCTGTATACCATCAACAAAAAGAGGGCATGCAAGGAAATGAAAGTAATCCATGTTAACATTTGTGATGGTTGCTACAAGAGAGTACCAAACATGTTTTTCATATGGTTGAAGAGTTTGTAGCTCATTGATGGTAATGATTTTACGAGGACCAAAATGAAAGACATTGAATTTTCGGCTCAAAGATGGTGATGCTGAACGAAATCCATTGTCATCAAACTGTTTCTGGAGAACAGAAGTTTCTTCAATCTTTGGGTTTATAAAAATAGTAGTGTTGGAAATAGTTCCAACAGTTTTTCCATTAAAATTTGTAACACGACCGCCTTTGATTGCTACAACTGGAGGAGTAGGTAAACCACGAAGATTGGCAAGCTCGGCTCCTTCAATTTGGCAATTCTCTCCCCAAAGTGTTATGCCAATACTATAGCCTGACATGTCATGCATTCCAATGGTGCTCCTAATAGTTTCAACACCATCCCGTTTTCGTATTGTGGATGTAGGTGAAATTGAAATGACAAGTCCAACAAGTTCAACCATGGAATTGGCAGGTATAGTTTGAGTCTCCTGAATAGTTTTAGAGTTAAAGCAATATAAATGTACTAAGGGGTGTTAATCTAAGCATGGTTGGATGGTTGAGGAAGAACCTAGGAAAATCTCATTATGGCTTTTCAAATGGTTGAAAATTGGATTGGATGCTTTCACTGTGCCATTTGATACTATGTACACTATTTCTATTTGTATTTGGTCATACAAAGAGAGTGCCAATTCATTAAATGTAGATATATGTATTTCATTGTGTGAAGCATTAACAAGGTAAAATCCAAAGACTTTTCCAGACCCTTGTTGGTTTCCATATTCATGTATGTTTGTCTTGGCAATAACTCGACCTTGAATGTTCCAAACTTTGCTAGAAGAGGAGAGTGATGTGAATGGTATAGTCAATACATGCAAGGTAGGGTTTCCATTTATTGAGCTACAGAGGAACTACATTGCGAGGGAGAAGCTACAAGTAGGTGGTAAGGTGCAGGATCTCCAATAATTGCTGCATCCACTGTGACAACTTCGAGTGCAAGCAATGCGATAGTCCTATGAGAAGAAGTATGTTAGAGTTAAATGGGAGAGAAAAACATTAGATGCATGAACAATGTGAGATTGATTACGTGATAAAAAAAGAACAAGGAAATGAAACATACGTTACATTATGTACAATGTTGCATGTACGTTGGGTAACTTTGATCATAGTTCATTCTTTAAGTTGTCCATTTTCTACAAGACTACTATATATAATTGAAAGCAATAGCTCATGCTTATGAAGGCCGTCTGGAATAGAAATTCAGAACCGAATAGATGATGAGTTGAGTGAGTTCACTTGGTTTAATGAGGAGACCTGTACCAATGGGAAAATGTTGACCGCACCATGTAGTAAAAGTGAAACAGAATATTTAGTTAGCATAGTCTCCATAACATGATGGTTATTTTTTCCTATGGAATGAAATAAGGAATTATCTGTTATAAATATTAAATGTGGACTGTGACAATTTTAGAACCACGCTTTATAGGAGATATTTTATACGTCATAAAACAATTGTAAGAACAATGCAGGCCTTCTGGGCCAAGGTTTTAATCTATTTTATCTGTGTTTTCCTGGGTGAAAGGCGGAAAACAAAAAGACAGGCAAAAGTTGAGATTAAAGCGTGCAATTGAAACTTGCACCAATTCGACTCTTGAAATTCATTCGTTAGTTAGAAAGATTCTCTAGCCATGGAAAAATAATTCTCCAATCTGATCAAAAGACTAAAAAAATCAAATACAAGGACAATTGACAGCTATTACATGAATTTAAAGGAAATACATAGAATGACTTTGACAAGAGTGCTAAATGTAAACATTTTTTCTGTTGAAGCCCTATTTTCCATCATTTAAACTTTACACTTGTCAGCTTCACATTTCTATAAGTTTACCTTTGTAAGCTTTATTATTACTCAAATAGAAGTTCAATTATTCGCCTTCAGGAAGCCGACATTCAGAAAGATAGCTGAAAGTTCTAAGGAAAGTTGGATTTTTGGTACCCGAAATTGGAAATCGAAAGTAGGAAAGCAGAAAGATACCTGAAAGTTCTAAGGAAAGTTATATTTTCGATTCGTGAAAGTTGGAAAGTGGAAGTCAGGAACTCGAAAGTTGGAAAGCGGAAAGATAGCTAAAAGTTCTAAGGAAAGTTGGATTTTCGATTCCGGAATTCGGGAAGTCAGAAGTCGAAAAGCAGAAACATACCTGAAAGTTCTTAGGAAAGTGGGATTTCCAATTCCTGAAATCAGAAAGCGGAATTCGGGATCTCGAAACTTGGAAAGAGGAAATATAGGTGAAAGTTCTAAGGAAAGTTGGAATTTCGATTCCCGAAATCAGAAAGCAGAATTCGGGGAGTTGCAACTCGGAAAGTGGAAATATAGCTGAAAACTCTAAGGAAAGTTGGATTTTTGATTCCTGAAATCGGAAAGTGGAATTCAGGAAGTCGAATGTCAGATATCGAAAAGATAGCTGAAAACTTTAAGGAAAGTTGGATTTCCGATTCCTCAATCCGGAAGGCGGAAGTCGTGAAGTCAGAACTCAGAAACCGGGAAGTATTTAGTCATGAATGTCTTGAGGTAAAACCTCGGTTGTAAGTTGGGTTAGTAGTACCCACAAAAGCATTATTAAAATGTAATTTCTAGTTTCCCAAGGTAACTCATTATAGTGACCATGCAGCTTTAGGATGAGTTCCTTACCTAAAAGAAGTGGATCATAAAAACTGATACCTATCATTTTATTAACATAGCATGAGTATTACACCAACATTTTTACTGACATAGCATGAGTATTACAACATGATGAAGCCACATACCCAATACAAGTCACAGTTCTTTTGAAACAGAGCAGTAGTCACAATCAATTAAAATAGAGCAAGGGTGTTTCACCATCCCATAAGCAATATCTTCATTTAGCCTAAAAACTGATAGATATCATTTTATTGACATAGCATGAGTATTACAACATTATGAACAACATCAAGGGTGTTTCACCATCCCATAAACAACATCTTCATTTAGTCGGGAACTCGAAAGTCAGAAAGCGGAAAGAGAGGCGAAAGTTCTAAGGAAAGTTGGATTTTCAATTCCCGAAATTAGAAAGTGGAATTCAGGAAGTCGCAAGTCGGAAAACAAAATTATAGCTGAAAGATCTAAGGAAAGTTGGATTTTCAATTCCCGAAATCGGAAAGAGGAATTTGGGAAGTCGGATGTCAAAAAACGGAAAGATAGCTGAAAACTCTAAGGAAAGTTGGATTTTTGATTCCCGACTCCGGAAGGAGGAAGTTGTGAAGTCGAAATTTGGAAATTGAGAAGTATTTAGTCATGAATGTCTTGAGGTAAAAACTCAGCTGTAAGTCAGGTCAGTAGTACCCACAAAAATATTATTAAAATGAAATTTCCAGTCTCCCAAGGTAACTCACTATAGTGGCCTTGCAGCTTTAGGCCGAGTTCCTTACCTAAAAGAAGTGAATCATAAAAATTGATACCTATCATTTTATTGACATAGCATGAGTATTAAACCAACATTTTCATTTAGCCTAAAAAGTGATACCTATCATTTTATTGACATGCATGAGTATTACAACATGATAAAGCCACATAACCAATACAAGTCACAGTCCTTTTGCAACAGAGCATGAGTCACAATCAATTAAAACAGAGCAAGGGTATTTCACCATCCCAGAAACAACATCTTCATTTAGCCGAAAAAACTGATACCTATCATTTTATTGGCATAACATGAGTATTACAATATTATGAAGCCACATAACCAATACAAGTCACAATCCTTTTGCAACAGAGTAGGATACCTAAAAACTGATACCTATCATTTTATTGAAATAACATGGGTATTACAACATTATAAAGCCACATAACCAATACAAGTCACAGTCCTTTTATAACAAAGCACGAGTCACTGTAAAATAAAAAAAAGCAAGGGTGTTTCACCATCCCATAAGCAACATCTTCATTTAGCCTAAAAACTGATACTTATCATTTTATTGACATAGAGTATTACAACATTATCAAGCCACATAACCAATACAAGTCATTATCCTTTTGCAACAGAGCAGGAGTCGCAGTTAATTAAAACATAGCAAGGGTGTTTCACCATCCCATAAGCAACATCTTCATTTAGCCTAAAAACTGATACCTATCATTTTATTGACATTTAAAAACCTATTTAGACATATACATATATACCATGAGTTAAATAGATTTGTGGAAATTTAAAGACAATAACATAAACTCTTTGTAAAGTCAAATACAAGGCAAAAAAGTTTTTACCAGAATGAATATTGAAAACATTTAAACAGACTGAAGGAATACCTGCAAATTTAAGAAGGTGCGAAAACCTCTGTTGGAAACTCTCTAGTGTAAGCGAAGCGCAGAAAAATCAATACAAGCAAAGTGAAGGAAAACAATAACAAAATAGTGGTTACTTGAAGGCTTGTTTATATGTGCAAAGTAAAGGCGGTGCAACATCAAATGCTGTAAATTGAGTATTGTAACAAGATCTTGCAGATCGTCATAAGGTGAGCCAAAATGAAGATATAGCCCCATGTCTGAATCAAATGACAAGCTTTCTTGCATTAATGGAGCAACAATGCATTGTTGAACCATTAATGTGGATAAAGGGACATGGGCAAAGTGTATTCCATCGACTGAAGCAACAATGAAATGAAACCACGAGCAATTTGACCCCACAAACTATAAGCCTAAAGCCACAAAATCCCTCAAGAAAATATTAGCCTAAGCCCACAAAAACTGTTGGACTGAAACTTTCGCAAAATCCTGGGCGTAAAATCTTGGCAAGGGCTATGTCGGATTGAGAGAAATGATCTACAGTGAAAGACAGTGAAACCCTGTACAAAAAATATGGCAGGACCGGTCGTTTAGGGCAATAGATAGAAGTCTAGTGAAAACACACAAGTGACCTGTCAGAAAAACACACAAAACAACAAGTGGGAACAAGGATCCGCAACTGGCAATCAATCCATCAAGTCCATCAATCCATTCACGCGCAGCACCGACTGTAACACAAAGTACACTTGCGGTATGCGAGACAGAAGTTTTAGAATCGAGATTGCAGAATCGGGGACCTAACTGAAGTGCAATAAATAAAAAACAAAATTGACCCGAGAGGGGTAAATGATGCGAGACACAACACCTGTTCAGTCGCCATTCGCTAAGTCGACGTGACACGTGTCAAAATGCCACTGGCCAGGGAGACGAAGAATCTTTTGAGACTGCATCTCCATTGTGAAATGCCTTCGACGTAAATATTAATATACAGTGGCAGTGGAAATCCTGACCGGTATATACAGTCTGTAGATTGAGAAAGCATCTAAATAATAGAATATTAGCTATCTAAATAATATAATATTATCTATATTGTCTTTTTTAAAAGCTAAGGCATTTAAATAATATAATATTAGCTATAATGTCTCCTTTAAAAACAAAAGCATCTAAATAATAGAATATTAGCTATAATGTCTCTTCTAAAAGCAAGTGGAACATGCATGATGTTAATTATACACAAACTAATACGTTAACATACTTTTATGATAAAGGGTGGAATGAGTGGCCTTAAAGTACAGGAGATGATTCAAGTTGTTGAGCAATATCTTATCACGTTCATTCATAAAGGGGGTTTTCTAATTGTGAAAAATAAGATCAATATATTGTAAATATTGGGGGGCAATATGGTATGGCGGGTTTATAGTTATTGGTGGGTTATAAAAATGAGCTTCTAGTCAAAATAATGAATATATTATAAAAATATGTTTTTCTAATTGGAAATATGTATTGGAGGGAGATCAACAAATGATTTTTGTAAGTAATGATCAATATTTAGTTAAATTAGGGGCATTCTTTAATATCCCATGAATGAAGGCACTATGACATGGTATCACTGAATGAGTACCTCGTGCCCTAAAGGTACTTAGTGAAACAAGTATGATGTTAATTATACACAAACTAATACATTAACATATTTTAATGATAAAAACTTATATGTATTGGGGTTTGGATTATAAGTATTGTAGTTTATTTGGAAGACTTGGTTGTTTTGTATTTCTAAAAAGAGTTAGCTCAAGTTGAAAAAAAACATATTTTAATGTTAATAGCCAGGGAGAAAGAAAAAATATTATATTGAAGAGTTTAACTCTACTTACAATCAGCATCAAAAGGCGTACATAGGGGCAAATGTACCTTGGAAAGCCAAAATTCTTGTTGCTCAATTAAGAACTAATTCCCATAAACTCAGTCGTGAGACCCGGGGTTGGAAAAGGCCAAAAGAAGCTTGGGCAGAAAGAGTGTGTATTTTTTAGATAGAAAAACATTTCATTTTAGAGTGTGAAACCTTTAAGGACAATTAGAGTGTGAAACCTTCAAGGACAATAGAGACAGGTATGTAAATGTTTTGACTAATAAATTTTGGGATGATTTATTTAACGAAAGGACTGTGGAAAAATTGGGGGCGTTCACCATCAAGTTGCACAACAAAACATTGAATTGCAAAAAACAACTTGCAAGTTGACCTGTTCCATAGCCTATTTTTAGCTTCATGAACGTCAAAATATTTTCTTCCTTCCTATCAAATTTTAATTTCATTTCTAAAATATTTAATGTTAATATGTTAGGTTTTGATTTCATTTACAAAAGACTTTATATTCTGAAAGAATATTAAGCTATATGCTCTGTTTTAAAAACCATTGAAACGTGTATAATGTTAATCGCCAAAAACTAATATGTTAATATATTTTAATGCTAATATTTCAGGTTTTGTCTTCATTTGCAAATATATAACATCATCCATGGAAATATATAACTCTTGCTCTCTCTGCATTTCATCACAAAAGTGTACACAGATTTGCTTATAGTGATTATAATGCCGGCATTAACTTCTCAGTCATTTGAATAGCTTATTCATCTGCATTGTAGATTGGCGTATTTACATTGCATATCATTCAAGAAACCAACGATCCATTTGATTTGCTTCACAATAATTTTATGATATTCTTGTAGGGCCTAGGCGAGGTTTGTTGTTTATTTATTTTTATTGACTTTGGATCATTATCACCCAACTTCACATCTTTAGCTATGAAAGGATTAGTTTACGGAACAAGCTTTATTTTCCGTCTCATTTTTGGCTAGTTGTCGATGATTTGATGGTACTTGATATAGGCGAGAAGTCTCAAGTTCAATCTGCTGTAAATGATGAGGATCAGGAAAATGAAAGACGTATTCTACAGTGCTCTACAACTATAAAGATTTGCTGTAAAATATGAAGATCATGAAAATGAAAGCCGTGCTCTACAGTGCTCTATAATTATAAAGATTTGAGAAGGTCTCGAGTTCAATCTGCTGTAAAAGATGAGGATCAGGAAAATGAAAGCTGTACTCGGCAATGGTCTATAATTTTTTTTGATTCATCCTCTCAGGAAAATTAAAGCTGTACTCTACAGTGCTTTATAAAGATTTTGATTCTTATGAATCTTATGGCTACTTTTAATTCTTTAGTCTCGAGTTCAATCTGCTTAAAAGATGAGGATCAGGAAAATGAAAGCTGTACTCTGCAATGCTCTATAAAAGTTTTGATTCATGCTCAGGAAAATGAAAGCTGTAGTCTACAGTGCTTTATAAAGATTTTGATTCATATGAATCTTATGGCTACTTTTTTATAAAATGCATCCACGTGCAATCATATCATAAATATCAGAGTCAGTACAAAAAGTGAAGCTCCATTGGCTTTCTCATCATATATATATTATACAAAACTCTCCATGCTCAAACACTCCTACATATATTATACAAAATTCTCCATTCATATGAATATTATGGCTGCTTTTATAATATGCATCCAAGTGCATTCATATCATAAATATCATAGTCAGTACAAAAAGCGAAGCTCCATTGGCTTTCTCATCATATATATATGTTGTACAAAACTCTCCATGCTCAAATACTTATATATATATTATACAAAATTCTCCATGCTCAAATACACAAGCTACTTATGAATTTTATGGATACTGTTATACTTTTCTTTGCTTCAATTTTTAATCTTTTTTTCACACTTGAAAATGCTGGGACTCGAACATATTTTTGTTTATGTCAATGCCCTATCAGAATCAAATATAGGTCCAAGGTCTTGAACATTCTATTAGATCTCTGGAGCTGGAGAATTGGCTTCCGCTGGTGAAAGATCTCATAGGAGATTTTAGATTAGTGACTTTTCAGCATGTGTACAGAGAATTGAACATTCTGACGGATGAATTGTCCAAAAAGGCTATTGGTATGGGACCAAGAAAAATCTTTTGGGAAGAACAGGTGGAAGGCACTATGACAGACTTGGGTTCTATAATCCTTAACTGATAGATTCCTGTTATTCTGCTATTTGGATACTCTTGCTACTTATGATATTTTGATACATTTTCCTGCTATATTATACACACTGTTAGTGCTTATGCTTTTTTGCCCATGATTATGGAGACGTTCAGACTTTAAGTTTTTTTACTGAACTCTGAAAATTATTTTTTGCGGTGTAGTCTTTATGACATAGTTTTATAAAAAATAAAACCTTTTTTCCTGTGTGAAAAAAAATAATTCTACTCATTCATTACATAAAGACTTAACAAGAACAAATATATCACTTATTAAATTAAACCTGAGTGAGAGTCATTCCTCCCAACCACCACCCAAACTACAACCAATAAAAACTTCAACCTTTAATCTTACTAGGCGGTCTTTTTCCTTTATTTTGCTTTTTCATTACCTTTACCTTTTATATTTTAATATATTATTCCTTATTTTTTAAAGTTATCTCCCTGTCACTACTCATAATCAATGTGAAATTAAAAAGGAAAGAACCAGTGTAACAGTAGAGACAGATTTTACATTGGGTGTGTAATAACCCTGAGTTGCATCCCAGTGTGTATATATATTGGTGAGTGACAGGTCAGCGCCGTTTGCATTTGGAGAACCAAACAAAGACATGACGGAGAGCATCGTGATACTCTGGTTACATGGACGGGGAGAATCCGGCCCCAGCAGTATGCCCATACGACGCTTCTTTTCTGCTCCTGAATTCGCTAGCACAAAGTGGTTATTCCCCTCCGCTCCCTCTCGGACAAGTACATACGAAAGTAAGTGACCCTAAATCTTCTTTCTATTCTATCTCAATGTCACGGTTTCGAATCCATTCCAATGGAGGTCAAGGTTTTAAGTTGTATAATGAGATGATTATATAATATGCCATGCTGATGAACTTGCTATCTCTGTAAATTTAATAGCCTTTGAAAAATATTGAGTGACTGCACTTTCTGTTGTGCATTCTGTCCGAATCACTTGAATCTCTCCGGGGTTGTTTTGATCAATTGGCCGTTTCTGGTCAATTCCTTAAGAACTAAGTATTTATTTATTGATTTTTTAAAGTGCTTCCTTAAGGCATTACCATTAGCCTGAAGAGGTTGGGCACCGGGCATTCAAAACGGTCTTAAGGGGTGAACCATTAACAGGTACAGCTAGGCTACTTCGACCGGGACACCATTTCATCAAAGTCATCAAGACTTGTAACCTCTTATCATGTCTCGGGAAATTGAACCTTGGTGGATGGATTGTCATGCCACCATCTTCATGTCTCCGGAAATTGAGCAATTGTGGATGGATTGTAATGCCACCATCTTCACCGTTGAATGTCCGCCCGTTGACCTTAAGAATTACGATTCTCAACAAGAAAACTATTTCTAAAATGTCTGAAAATATTTAATGTATGGTTATATTCCTTGGCGATCATGCTTATTGATCGCCATATTGCTTTCCCTTTGCACAATGTTTTAAAAGTTGGACAGGCCTCTAAATCAGCGGAAGGTCTCCTCAGACTGCCTTAGAGTTGGACCCGTTCGAATTTTATGACTAAGCTTACTATATATATATATATATAAACTATTAAACTTCAAATGAAAAAATATATTTTCAAGATGTAAAACCATGATTCAAAATCACTAGAGACAAAATATGCAAAATCTGCTCATGTATATACCATGTAAGGGTGAATATATCAAAATGGCATTGAGAAAACTACATATTTAAACAAAATACATAATCAATGAAGTTTTAAATGGTTTCTTAGAGTCCAAAAAAGAACATGCTACAATTTATTGGCCTACTACATATCATTGATGACATGATCAATCATCAAAATCATCACCATTGTTGGAAATGGGATACTAGTCATGAGCTACATGACCATCCTTTGGCTTGGAGTCTTTGGACTTGTCGGTTTCCTCATGGACATCTACCACGGTAGTAATAGTGCCAGTAGATGTTGGAAATATTAATTACTCACTGATCCACATAGCAAATCCGCTGACTCTGTCAGAGTTTGTAGTAGGTCAGTTTCTGTCAGACAGTATGATAGAATGAAGAGTTCACATCTCTCATATATAAAGTAGTCGAATTAAATTTCTGAAGATAAGTTTCTAGGTAGATAGTTATTACAGTCTTTAATGTTAAGTCGGTAGCTTCACAGAGAAGCAATTTTAGTTTGTCTATATGAAGAAGAAGAAGATTGTAAATCGATAGACACAGAGAAGATAAGAGAAGTGTGTAAGTGTGCAGAGAAGAAGGGAAAACTCTATGAAGAGTTCGAAGCTCAAGCTTCTGTGTTTTGGAATGTGTTGAGAGCCGAAGTTCTGTAAAAGGTAAAACATCCTTGTAAATTTCCAAGTTTGTATTTGTGGCAATAGTTCTTTGGTATGTCGCGAAAATATATATATATATATAAATCCATAGTTTATGGTTGAATGTCAGTTTTATTTATGCCGCACATCTTCTCTAGATTTACTTGAGTAGATGTTGTTTACATTTACCATTTAGTGAAAGACACAAAATCCATAAATATTTCACGGTGTAGAAGTTTGAGTTTTATCCACAGATTGCTCGACACAAGTCTTCCTTAATATTTGGTTATATGACATTGTGAGTCTGTCGCAATATAGTTGTGTCGTAGTTTATCCCAAGTTACCGCCGGTGAAAAGTGTTTTTCATATTATAAGTCTTTAGACAAAGAAATATCTTTTTCATTAAGTTCGACTAAAAATGGTCTGGCCGAAGTGGGAGTTGGTCGCAACCAAAAGTGTGTCACGATTAAAGCCGATCGAGTTAACTAGGTGTCTGTCGAGGTAAAAGTGTGTCAAGTGAAAAGTCATTAAAAAGTGTCTCGACCGAAAAGTGGAAAGTTGAGTCCCCGTCGCAATAAAAGTCGGTTGTGGTAAACCTGGTCACAGTAAAACCCGGTAGCGATAAAACCCGCTCGTAGTAAATCCTGTCGCAAGAATTTTGGTCGCAAGTTTTTCGGTCGAAATAAAAGGTGGGGTTTCCAAGGTAGTGTATCACAGCCCCAAAAAGTAAGAAGTAAAAAAGAAAAGAAAATTCTGACAGTGCAGTAACTCAAGTTAACCGTCGCAGCCGTCATCCATTTACACCAAGAGTAGAAGCACAACTAGTGCTTGCCATGCTTGGTGTTGCACTTACTCCTACTAGTGGATCTAAATCCAAATATCCACCCCAAGTCATCAATATTGGGATCAAACTTTTCGGGTTAGTCTCATCTACCCATTCTTTTTTGGATTAGTATCATCCATAGTTGAAAAAATTGGTATCATAAAAAAATCGGCAAGGGGCTAGAATACAAATTCTCGGCAACATCAACAAAAAAATCGGCAAACCGCAGCAAACATTAAAAAATACAAAATATATTCAATTTTTTAGAATTTTAAACATATAAAGCAACAACAACATTAGATAAACACAATGGCACATAAATATGGATAATGCACCGATATATATGATGTAGTGGATGCAAAATAAAAAAATGGTACATCAAAGTTTTAAAGATTGGAAATTTGGAAGTTTCAAAACCAGTTGGAATATTGGTCATTCTCCCTCATCTAGGCTCTAGCCCTTACCTCTACATCGAATCTTGAAATTGATCCTCCAAGGACATGAGCCAACACATCACAATTTTGATGAAGCTTCCTAATCCAAGCGTTATAAGGTAGAAAAAGCTTCCCATGCTTAATAAGTGATTTTGCTTCATTGAAGGGTACATTTTATTAAGGTCATGATAGAGGAGTTCAATTAACCTCAACAATCAAGCATCGACACCACCAACATCAAGGTAGAGATTTTGATGTGCTTGATTAAATTCAATCCCTTACCCTCATACATGATAGAATCCTGTGGAAATGTTGCAATTCAGAAATCTTGAAAACTATTGAGTTTGTTGAATTTTGAATGGGATCTAAAATTCTACTTTTTGCATACGAAGTTCGAGTAGGTTGAGACCACTCTCAAACATCCTGGAACAATTAATGATAATGTTAAAAATTTAAGTAAAATGATAAAATAAAAGATAAAGAGAATGTCACTTTTACCTTAAGAATTTAACGTTAACATTTAGTATTACGGACATCAACATCACTTGTATAAAACTAGTCATTTTTTTTAGAATTCAGTGTTTTTAAATGTGTGAAAAATACCTAGAAATTTTCAATCTTTCCCTTAAAGCCTAGGACCTTGGCGATTTTTTCTATCATGTCGCGATTTTTTCGAAATATCGCGTGGTGCGATTTTTGGTAAAACTCGCGAAATATTGGGACATCGATGATTTTTCACCGATTTTATCATCTATGGCTAGATCATCCAACTGCAACATAATGGGATTTGTGTTAGGTCTTTTGTGTAGAGATTGGTTACAATTTATGCCTTAGCTGAAGGTTGTATCGCATGAAGATGAGACCATTTATCCATTTTTGTTCCAAACCGTATCTCTTCGTCATGTGAATCCACTAAAAACAGACCAATTGTGTTCACACCTAGAAGTACACCAAGCTAAGTCACATAACATGAGGACACGGGACACGGAGGACACGAAAATACGAGTATTCGACATGAGACATGACGACCCTAGAAACAAGACACGGGGGAAACGTTTTATATATATATATATATTAAATAAAATACATAAAGATCCACATTTTTTAAAAACTAGAAGTATATACAATGTACATCAATCATAATATCCTTTAATTGAAATTTGACAATGATGAATTTGTTGACCACCAAAATCAACTTGGTGGACAACGATGTATCATGCATATTTTGGATGTGCCTTGAAGATAAGAATGAAGTACTTAATGATTATATCAAGTGAGGCAACTCTTCTTCTCTTCTTCTCTCTATGAAATTTCTGCACCCTTGCGGGGGATTTTGTAAAGATATGTCAGCATGAAGGTCTAGGTTTTTGTAACTTAATCATCTAAGACTTAGTCATTAGGGAAGTCCTTTTATCGAATGTTTTTTCACTCGGATAATTAAAATTTATTTTTAGAGATTTTAATTATTTGAGTTTTTCACTCAAAATTACCTCCAAAGTGGTGAAAGGTGTTCTAGTGATCGATTCCATGGGGTGATTGGGGCCCAGGAATGTTCTGTATTACCATGCTAGACATTATCTAGAGTCTTGCGGAATTTCGTTCAGTTTTGCATGTTTTTTTAAAAATTTTTGGTCATTAAAAATTCACTCAGGACAATTTGTTGTAATGTAAAAGAGGGTTACATGGTCATTTTTAATGTTGTATAGGGGTATGGGTACTCAAGACAAATGGCATGAGACCCCCTACACCCTTGGGCCAAGTTTGAAGTCATTCAGACAAGTATTACTATGGTTTTGGTCACTTTTTCCTAGGTCAGTCATGGAAATTAGGAAATTGGGCATTTAATTAGAGAGCCAAATTTTGGAAAAGTGACTATAGTCATTTGGGGTGCCCAAGTAAAGGTTCTAGTGTTTATATTAGGTTCTTAAGACAAATTTAAGACCCAAAGGAGGCCCCCCAAGCAAGCATGTAACAAGTTTTGAGTTGCCCACTCTAGGGGGTGTGCCTTCCTCTCTTTGATTGGTTGGATGAGTGAAGGTCAATGGGAGGGGCCCCACTATGGTGGTTTCCTCCCCATTTGACATAGCAATAAGGTTAAAAGCATTAAAAGGGGGGTTTCTCTCCCTATATTTGACATCCTAAACCATGGTTTTGCCCTCCTTGAGCAAATTCGCCCCCCTCTCTCCCTTGTGACACTTGTCTAGCATGCAAAGAGCCTCTCTCTTTCATTTTTCCTATTTAAGGAGGACATTCCTCCTCATTTGGGCTGGATTGAATTACACCCTTGCTTCATTTTGCTCATGCTCTCTTGCTCTCTCATTCTCCCATTGCTCCCATTCTTTCTCTCTTGCTCCATTCTTGTCCAAGAGGAGCCATTGTACTATCAAGTTTGGATGATAATAGAAGAAATCTTTGGAGGAAGTACTGACCATGCATTGTGATTGAGGTGATCTTGTTCCATTCTTGATTCGTTTTGTATTTGGAATCTCAAGCAAAGTTTTCTGCTTGAGAATAGTATTGTAATAGTTTTGTTGCATGCTATGTGGGTTGTTTGCTTAGAATTTGGGAAGTTAAAATATTTGTAGCTTAAATATTTTGTTTCTCAAGTCTTTGTGGATTTCTCACTCCATTTGCATTGTTTAGCTAAGTTTGTTATAGGTTTCCCAAGTTTGGAGAGTGGGATTCCCGGGTGGGATACCCCATTGTCCAACAAATTTCGAGAAACACTTGGCATCTTTACGAGCATTCTTATTTTTATTGCAGCTATTAAATACTTCATTTTGCACTCAAACATGCTAGTTTTGCCTTGGAATTTTTTTTTGATTTTTGCATGAAAGTTTTTGAGTTTGTTTAAAACTCATTTCTATCACTTTTGTGCTATAATAGCTTGCTGTTTTGTGCAGGTTTTTGATCTCACAGGGGGAGGGAGTGCTCAAGTTCAACCACTAGCAAGCACCAACAACACCCAAGACGGTCTACTTCAAGTCTCTCACAAAAAACGGTTTAAAAAATCACTATTTCTCTCTTGTTTCTTAATAAATATTAGTGTTGAAATCTACATCCTTGTAACAAGCCCAAGAGAGTCTCTTGGGCTTGAGTTTCTTGTGCTTCATTTTGAGTTTTCAGTACTTAGTGATTTTGGTTTCGGTTGCATGTAAGTGAAGTGGATCTGCCCATCCTTGCGTGACCTTGTAAGTTGCTTGGATTTAGATTAGTTTACTTCATTGTTTGTTTTATTTTTGCCCGCACCTCATAAGTGAAGTGGCTCTTCCCATCCATGTGAAATCGCGTTGGCTAACATTTTTATTTCAAGTATTTGCTTATTTCCTTTTTCCCACACCTCATTAGTGAAGTGGCTCTATCCATCCATGTGACATCGCGTTGGCTAGCATTTTTATTTCAAGTATTTGCTTATTTCCTTTTGCCCGCACCTCACAATTGAGTAGGCTCTGTCTCCATTGTGATATCACACTTGGCTAGTTTTGTTAAATTTTTGCTTTAAGATAAAATTTACCATAAGCCCCGTTTTTGCCCGGTATCCTCTCCCCTCGTTGGTTCGACTGATCTAGGGTGACGAGAAAGGGCAAAGATTTGTGTTGGCTAGTTTAATAGGCACCCAGATAAGTATCTTCATTAGAAAGGAGAAAAAGAGGCTTGACCTGTGGAGCTAGTGGGGTAGAGGTCGTAGGGGGCTTCGTGGTACTTTGTGTCCTCTAGTTGAGCACCCACTAAGTTTCGAGTATGACCTGTGGAGCTAGTCGGGAACCTCTTGTTCCCATGTTGAGCACTCGACATTCTCTCTCTAATCAAAGGGGATGGTCTCTTGGGGTAGACATCCAGAATAGTTCATTTCTTTGCAACAAACACCTTAATTCCCTAAGTCAAAGAGAGACATAAAATTTACTAAAATTTACAGGATCACTTGCATAACATTTTTGCAATCATTTACATTTCTCTACTTTGCAAGCACTTTATTTTAACTTGTTCATTTACTGGAAGTCATCATGTTCTTGTATATTTGTTAAAGTAAATGAATTGATGCTTTAGGAAAGTTATTTGAAGTTGATTATTGTGACTCCATAGCCCGAGTAGAGATGAGACTATGGTTTTGAAGTAGCATGACCAAAACGCATATGTTGTGCAACCCTTGGAGACGCATATGTAGACCTACTTCTAATTTTGAATATCATCATCAGTGTGGACAGTTATGCATCATATATGCTGTGAGGTTTTGATGAATGCTTTTCTTTGTGTTATTAATTTATTGCACACATATTCTCCAACTGATTTGAACCCTAGCTTGAACAATGAACATGTCTGCTAGTGTTTTGAGATGATGAATATGTCTTAGCTAGTTTAAACATAGGCTTTGTATAGCAAGTACTATTTACTTGGCTTTCGAATATATGCTGATCTCGTATGTTCTTTATTGTGGCAGATGAAGTAAGGAAGCCGGCATGGTTTGACACTTATCAGATACCGGTCACTGCTGTAAGATAGACTGTTAATGCATTTAACTATTTCTTTTTTATTTCTAGTTTGAAAGACAAATAATAGAATACTTGTACTAGTCTATGTTTTGGCTTGGCTATATAGGTGTTATAAACTGTAGAAAATCTGGGTTTTACTGCTTGCTGGTTTAAATGAACATTTTAGTGTTTTTCACTTTCAGTCGGTTTTGCATAGGCTGGAAGTTACTTAAAAAATTTGCTGAACAATTTTAAACACACAGTAAAATACTAACAGGCTGAAAACAAATATAGACAGTCACATCGTAAAAATTTGACTCAGAGATTTTTGGCCAAATAAGCCCTGGAAAAACCCCCACGGGGAAAACCAGTCAGAGAGAGGAGAGAGATTTTATTTTCTTCAGCAAAAATATCAGACAGAAATACAGTACAAATTCAACTCATCTCCAAAACCATCTCACTGCCTTGATTTCTGTGCATGAACAGCAGCCTGTTGTTCTCGATTTCTGTGCCGAACTGACCCAGAAAACTCAGTCAAGACTGTACTATACAGCCTGCTTTAAATGCAGCCGTACGACCTTGAAACTCGTGCCTGAAATAAATGCTTCTGTCTTGGGAAACGTGCTGTACCTTTCCTCGATTTATGTGCTGAAGATTAACCTCGAAAACTGTGCAGTCAGTACCTTGAAAACTGTGCAGTTCGTACACCTCGATTTCTGTGCATTAAATGCAGTCCGTACAGTGCATTAAATGCAGACCGTACTCCTCGATTTCTGTCCAGCCGTACCAGCAATAAATGAAGGTAGTACACCTCGATTTCTATGCACTTTCTCTTCTATAAAATCGTGCCCTAGCTCGACCTCCTTCTCCTCAGCTCGCTCCTCCTTCTCATGAAAATGAAAAGTGAATGTCTTTTTGCCTCCCTCATGCTTTTTGTTTGACCTAAGTGGGCATCTTAATCCAACGGTGGAAAAAGATCCAATCCAATGGATGAGATTCAGTGAGAGTAAAAATCCCTTTTATTTAATTCACTTTAAATAAAATTACTCACCCACTTAAATTTATCAAAAAGTGACTTTATGTTTATAAAGTCTCATTAAGTGACATTTAATGTGAGGGTCACCTTTTTCCCTCTTCTAAGTGACTTAGGCAAAATAAAAGTCACCTAGGGAACATCTGTCTAGGTACAAAAACTAACACTGCCTCTTACCGAGGAAGGTGTTCCGCACCACTCCCAACTTATCTCTGAAGAAGACAAACTTACCCCTCCCCAAAGACTTCGTCAGAATATCTGCAACCTGCTCATCAGTGGATACATACTGAAGCTCAACTGCCCCTCTCTGAACGTAGTCACGGATGAAATGGTATCTGATCTCTATGTGCTTTGACCTGTCATGGAACACTGGATTCTCAGAGAGCTGAATTCAACTCTGATTGTCGCAGTAGATCACCGTAGGCCTAAGCTGCTGATCAAACAAATCTACCAATAACTTGTGAAGCCACAGTGCTTCACAAGTAGCCTGACTAGCTGCCATATACTCAGCCTCAGCAGAACTCAATGCAACGGACTTCTGTTTCTGACTGAACCACGACACTGCTGCCGAGCCCAAACTGAAACAACAACCGGAAGTGCTCTTCCGATCCCGCACACAACCTGCCCAGTCTGAATCTGTGAAACCAACCAATCTGACTCCATCCGAACCCCTGTAGTCCAGACCATAATCCACTGTCCCTGCAAGATACCTCAATATGTGCTTTGCGGCTGTCCAGTGTACACTCCTAGGCTCAACCATGAACTGATTAAGAGTGTTCACCGCAAAACACAAGTTTGGCCTGGTGTTGACCATATACATCAACGACCCAATAAGCTGACGATATATAGTGGGATCCACCAACTTGCCCTCGGAAGCATGGACTTGCTTCCAGTTGGTGATCATCGGTGTACACATCGGCCTGCAGTCCTCCATCCGAAATCTCCTCAGAATATCAGCTGCATACTTCCCCTGTCCAAGGAAAATATGCCCAGGCTCCTGCCAAACCTCCATCCCCAAATAATAATGCATCAGCCCAATATCGGTCATCTCGTACTCCGATGCTAAGTCTCTCTTGCAATGTGCAATGAGACGCTCAGCACCTGTGATGAAAAGATCATCAACATACAATAGAAGAATGAGCGGATCTTCCCCAACCACAATGAAGTAAAGGTTGGGATCAGCCTCACTCTTCTGAAATCCCATCGATGTCAGATAAGCATCAATCCTAGAGTACCAAGCTCTAGGAGCTTGTTTTAGTCCGTATAAGGCTTTCTTCAGCCTGCACACATGAGAATCTCTCCCATGAATCTCGAATCCTGTGGTTGCTCTAAGTAAACCTCCTCCTGCAGAAGACCATTGAGAAATGCGGTCTTCACATCCATCTGGTGGATCTTCCAACCCATCTCTGCTGCTATAGAAATCACTGCCCTGATAGAGGAATAACGAGCAACTGGAGCAAAAGTCTCATCATAGTCAACTCCCTCAACCTGTGAGAACCCCCGCGCCACAAACCGAGCCTTGTACTTCTCCACACTGCCATCTGCAGCATGCTTTACCTTGTAAAGCCATCTGGAAGTCACAACTGACTTCCCCTCAGGTCTCGGTACTATGTCCCAAGCATCATTCTTCATGATGGAATGGTACTCTTCCATCATGGCATCTCTCCATACCAGATGCTGGGAAGCCTCCTCAAAAGTAGATGGCTCAGAGTCACGAAGGCATGCAACAAGAGCCATATCATCCCTGTCCGGCACCACACCAAACCTATCAGGCTCCACTACTGTCCTGATCCTCTCCTGGGGCCTACCAAATGCCTCAGCTTCCTTCAAGGTCTCCTGAAGCCACTTAGGCTTCCTCTTCCTTGAAGGCTGCTCCTCCTCATCTGATGAAGTCCCGGTACCAGAAGATCCAATACCCCGAGGACCAGTAACTGATGAACCTGTGCCTGCTGATGCTGTAATCTGAGGACTCAAACCTGTACCTGTCCCTGAACCTGTCCTTGAAGTACCAGCCACCTGAACCACTGAACCTGTAGATGCTGTGCCCGTACCCTGTGATCCAGTCCCTCCAGAAACCCGTGGACCTGTAAGCTGTATCGAAGAAGCCTGTACCAGCTGAGGTGTGGGAGCTGATGTCTCCCCCTGCTCTAACTCTCTGGACTTCCTGAAGGCTCTCTCCTCATCAAACTTTACTTCCCGGCGGACAACAACTTTCCGCGAGCAAGGTAAGTAAATCCTATAAGCCTTCGAAGTCTCATCGTATCCCACAAAGATGCCTCTCTCTGCAGTGGGATCAAACTTCGTCCTCTTCTCAGAAGGGACGTGAGAGTAAGTCATCGAGCCAAATATACGAAAGTGGCTCACCTCAGGCTTCTTGCCCGAATACATCTCCTCAGGAGTCTTGCTCCCCATTGCCTTGTGAGGACTCCTGTTCTGTAGATAAACTGCAGTACTACATGCCTCAGCCCAAAGAAAGAAAGGTAATCCCTGATCATGGAGCATCGCTCTGGCTGCCCCCACAATCGACCTGTTCTTCCTCTCTGCTACTCCATTCTGCTCAGGAGTGTAAGGAACCGTCAGCTGTCTCTGAATGCCCTCCTGACTGCAGATTGCACTGAACTCCTTGGAGGTATACTCACCCCCATTGTCCGATCTCAAGATCCGGATCTGTCTCCCTGTCTGCTTCTCCACAAGGGCTTTGAACCCTTGGAAGACTCTCAACACAAGCTCAGACTTCTTGCTCCTCAAGAAGTAGATCCAGGTCTTCCTGGAGTAGTCATCAATAAAGCTGATATAGTACTCAAAACCTGTCAAAGAACGTGATGACATGGGACCGCATATATCAGTATGAATAAGATCAAGCACCCCGGCAGCTCTCGTGTCACTGCTCGGAAAAATAGTCTTGGTGTACTTTCCCAAAGCACACCCCCTGTGCACATCCTCCTGCTCAGTGCTGAACTCTGGTAAACCTGTAACCATGCTCCTCAACACTCTAAGAGCTGGGTGATGAAGGTGGGCCATCCTCCGATGCCAGAGCTCACAAAGCTCACTACTGCTGCTATGTGCTAAGGCACACTGTGGCTGATACAAGAGCTTGTACAGCTTTCCACTCCTGACTCCAATGTCCATGGCACTGGACATACCTGTGGCCTTGGGATACACCTGCACTCTCCCATCTGAAAAGCACACCCCAAGACCCCTGTCCTCAATGGTGGAAACTGATACAAGGTTCTTCTTCAGCCCAGGGACATACAACACATCCCGCAAAGTCATGGGACTCATAGCCTCCCTCTGAAATGTGATGGTCCCCCGCCCAACAGCTCTCACAACGGTGTTGTCTCCAAGGACACCCTCCACATCTCTACCTGCCTCTGATAACTCTGAGAACACCTCTCGAGCTCCAGTCATGTGGCTCGAGGCTCCACTATCAATGTACCAAGTAGAAGAGGTGGATGGACCCCCCTGATGTCCTGCCAACAAAGAATGCTCGCTGTCCATATCCATATCTATGCTGGTGGCTAAGGAGACTCTCTCTCTCTCCATCTGTCCAGCATAAAGGGAAAACTCCCTCTGAAATGCATCACTAAACTCATCAACCTCTGCTGAGGCTGCAGTCTGCTGTCCCTGTCCCTTCTTCTTCTTCTTGCTTGGACACTGTGAGGCATAGTGTCCAAACGCCTGACAAGCATAGCACTTGATTTTACTCAAGTCCTTCTTCTGCCCACTCTGCTGCTGCTTGGCCCCACCCTTCTTGGGACCCTTCTTCTTCTTACCCTTGGCTGCCAAAGCCACATCCTCATCATCAGCCCCTCTCTGAGAAGTACTACCCTGTACAAGACCTCTCCTGGTCTCCTCCTGCACAAAGTCATCCCAAAGCCTCTCCCAGGTAGGGAGGTTCTCTCTGCCCACTATAGCTTGCGCAAAAGCACCCCAGGACTTTGAAGCCCCATTCACTGCGGTGCGAACAAGCTCAGTAGGGGCAACCTTCTCCCCAACCGCTGCAAGTTCATCCCGAACTGCAGAAATCCTAGTAAGGTAAGCTGTGACTCCCTCACCTCCATTCATCCTGATACTCTTGAGTTTTTCTCTTAGAACCATTTTCTTGTTCTCATTAGAACTCTCATACAGACTGATCAAGGCTGTCCACATCTCATGAGCCTTGTCCTTTCCTGAAATGTGAGGGATAATGTGGTCTTTAACCGCATCAAGAATAATCCTTCTCGCTTTGCAGTCCTTCTTATTGAAGGCTGATAGGGTTGCTGCATCTGTAGATGCAGGAATGGTAATCGGATTTGCTGTAGTGTTCCTCACTATATCCGGCCACAACTCATTCTCTTCTAGTAACAGCGAAATTCTGGCCTTCCACGGCACAAAATTTCCTGTCCCATCCAACCTATCCTCCAATCTAAGTCCTGTAGCTATCTCAACAACAACTCAACAAAGTGCTGTTCACTGACAGAAGTAAAATAACAAAAATTTCTGAGTTCTGGAAATTACTGTGTGTCTGCAAAAATCACTGTTTTCTGCCCCCTTAGCTCTGATACCATGTAGAAAATCTGGGTTTTACTGCTTGCTGGTTTAAATGAACATTTTAGTGTTTTTCACTTTCAGTCGGTTTTGCATAGGCTGGAAGTTACTTAAAAAATTTGCTGAACAATTTTAAACACACAGTAAAATACTAACAGGCTGAAAACAAATATAGACAGTCACACCATAAAAATTTGACTCAGAGATTTTTGGCCAAATAAGCCCTGGAAAAACCCCCACGGGAAAAACCAGTCAGAGAGAGGAGAGAGATTTTATTTTCTTCAGCGAAAATATCAGACAGAAATACAGTACAAATTCAACTTATCTCCAGAACCATCTCATTGCCTTGATTTCTGTGCATGAACAGCAGCCTGCTCTTCTCGATTTCTGTGCCGAACTGACCCAGAAAACTCAGTCAAGACCGTACTGTACGACCTGCTTTAAATGCAGCCGTACGACCTTGAAACTCGTGCTTGAAATAAATGCTTCTGTCTTGGGAAACATGCTGTACCTTTCCTCGATTTCTGTGCTGAAGATTAACCTCGAAAACTGTGCAGTCCATACCTTGAAAACTGTGCAGTCCGTACACCTCGATTTCTGTGCATTAAATGCAGTCCGTACAGTGCATTAAATGCAGACCGTACTCCTCGATTTCTGTGCAGTCGTACCAGCAATAAATGAAGGTAGTACACCTCGATTTCTGTGCATTCAATGCTCCTCGATTTCTGTGCACTTTCTCTTCTAGAAAATCGTGCCCTAGCTCGACCTCCTTCTCCTCAACTCACTCCTCCTTCTCATGAAAATGAAAAGTGAATGTCTTTTTGCCTCCCTCATGCTTTTTGTTTGACCTAAGTGGGCATCTTAATCCAACGGTGGAAAAAGATCCAATCCAATGGATGAGATTCAGTGAGAGTAAAAATCCCTTTTATTTAATTCACTTTAAATAAAATTACTCACCCACTTAAATTTATCAAAAAGTGACTTTATGTTTATAAAGTCTCATTAAGTGACATTTAATGTGAGGGTCACCTTTTTCCCTCTTCTAAGTGACTTAGGCAAAATAAAAGTCACCTAGGGAACATCTGCCTAGGTACAAAAACTAACATAAACTGCATACCGACATAGCCCTTGGAACTCTCCATGCTGCTGTTAATAGTAAAATGAACACTATTGTTCACCAATGCCATTCTCTCTATGAGTTACTCATATGTGATTTCATGATGCACCAAAGGTCAGTTTAATCCTTAATTTGAAAAGGCAGGATGGCATCATATTTAACAGGCTAAATTTACAACAAAATAACTTAAATAATGAAAGTTGGCCCTTTTATCCAAGAGGCGTGGCTTCTCAAACAAAACTCATGATTTTGACGTGTGTTTATACACCCAACTCCGAATTTGCAAATCATCCTTTCATTCTTATTCAAGTATCAGTCTCTGCTTAGTGTGCATTTATCTCTGAACTTGGTCTGCAAATTGATTCTATAAGGCCGTTACAGCCTGAATGGGCATAATGGTTAAGAACATGTGTTTCCTCCTAGGAGGTCATATGTTCAAATCTAGAGGGGGGTAGGGTATGTAAACCTCCATGGACTTTAGCAGTCAAATCGCTGCCCAGAGGTAGTCCTTTGTCCCACAAACAAGGGGGTCTCATACACCAATTTGGAGTCTGTCTTGGCTGTGACCTTAAAATGAGATTATTATTATTATTATTATTACAATATATCATTAAGGTCATAAAATTCTATAATATGATCAAGTACCATATACATTGTACTAGAGTTTTTTAACAATAAAGCAGTGCATACAGAGTAAAACCAAAAATGAATTAAGGAGTTTAGATTAATGCCTTAAAAGTGACAAAAAGTTACTGTTTTTTCAAAACATACATGTATAAAAAAATACAACAGAAATTTTCACATTCAAACTTCCACACTTAGCATTCCACATGGATAAATACTTATAGCACAAAATTTCTTTCAAAATTGGGCAGGCTAGAATAAAGATTATCCTGCAGCGAAAAATAAGCCAATCCAAAAATGGTTTGCACTTTGCCCCCTCTAAATTTTTCTTACCCTTCTAATCTTGTCCCGACATCTAAACTTAGAAGATTAGGAAACCCAAATAAAAACAGGCATTGCATCTTTAACACCCTCAATGCCCATCTTTATTTTCTTTTACAAGAAAACCTCTTCCTAATCTGATGAATTTTCTTCTTGCTTAATGCTTTTGTGAAGATGTCAACAAGCTGATTTCATTTTGTTATACAAAAGTTCAGCTTCTTGTTTTGGATCTGCATCCTATTGAAGTGATGGTAGATTTCAATGTGTTTGGTCCTCACATAAAAGTCAAATTTCTTCGTGGGATATACCACACTTGATTTGTGCAGTAGAGTGTGGTTAGAGTCTTTTTAACGTTCCTATCACCTTGAAAGTTGAACCATCCTTAAACATTTTGTTTCACTTGTTACAGTAACTTGTGTTTTCTCCAAATCTTTTCAATGTGCATCTGATCTCAGGGCAGTAGCTATCAAGGTTAGGTTTACCTGCTGTACTGAAGCTGATTGCTACAACCTGCTTGAATTTCTGATTCCTTCATTGTTTTCAAGTAACTCCTGTATTTTTGAATCTTTCAAAGTTTCTAAATAGTAAAATACCGCTTTGATTTTCTTTGTCATTGGAGAAGATACGTCATTGTCACTATCTTCTTCATCACTGTGTGGAAGTGGACTGATTTTTTTTTTGCTACTTTCTCGTCCATCCTTCTTGGAATCAACTTTTCCTTGTTCAAGTAATGTAAGACAAGTTGTTCTTCTTTGAAATGCTTCTAATCTTCATCAAATATCATATCTTTACTTATAATTGGAATTTCTTTTGCACTGGATCAAAGAGTGCATATGCCCCAGACTCTTTGCTGTAACCTTCAAAAAACACTTTTTATTTCTAGTTTCTAGCTTGTATCCCTTTTTTGGTACATACACCAAACAATCCTAGCAAAGACTTAGAGATGACTTGCATATGATTTTCTCCCAATCCATGTTTTTTGTTTGATATTTCTATCAGCTTTTGTTGGACTTCCGTTCAGTAAGTATACCATTGTATGAAATGGTTCTTCCCAAAAATCAGTATAGATCTCCTTGCCATATTGACCATTGTATCATCCTCTCTCTACAACCTCATTTTGTTGAATAATATAAGAACATGCAAGATGTCTTGATTTCGGTTGAATTTACAGCACTTGTTGAAATCTTTGGGACTTGTACTCTTCTCTATCTGTTTTGAGCACCTTGTTTTTTATGTCCGCTCTTCTTTTCTACCATGGCTCTAAGATATGTGAAAGTTTGAAGAGCCTGAAAGGTGTACTAAAAAATCACTTACATCTTTATTGTGAAATCATCAATACATTTCATAAAATATTTGAGTCCTCCTAATTGCAAAACTCTTCTGGGACCACAAAGATCATTGTGTGCAAATTGTAATGGTTTGTTTGCCCTCCATGCACCTCCTTTTGCAAATGTTTTCATGTCTTGATTTCCTAAGAACCTCGAGTTTGGTCCTACAAACCTTTCTTCAAGTGTTTTGAGTCTTGACCCCATTCCAAAAATGCAGTATTGCTCTGATACCATGATTATTTTATATTGGTGCATAACATGATATGATTGACATAATCAGTATGGAGAAAATAATTGTAATGAACTTCCTAATATAGTCTAGGATACTAACTAAGAGGCTAAATATAAAAAACAACATAATAATCAATTAGTCAGCTAGATAATACAATTGATAAACAATTATGAAAGAGTGCTTAGGTAGATGTAGTGATGGAAACCACAAAATTGATGGGGCCCTTTATTGCTATGCTTTCTTCAAAATTAAAACATAACCGAAATAAGAGCTTATTTGATAACTAGTTATTTAAGTTCAAATTATGCAACTTCACTTGAAAATTACATTTTCTAATGTAATATTATGTAGGATAATTTCATTATTCTCAGCATGATCTACGTGTGCTGCATCTCTTCCTCCAAATTTAAATCTTCAATTTCTTTATCCTGCCAAATGTGCGCCGCTGTCTCTTGTATAAGTAAAGAAGATTGAGGAATATGTTGAATTTTAAATAGCAGTACAATTTTCAGATCCTGATAATTACTTTCTAATGATTTCCAACAGTAATTTCATCCCACTATTATCATTGAATAATGATACACTAAAAATTTCAACTTTAAATTGCAGCGGATATAAAAGATCATAGAAAGACAACCATGCACAATAGACGCAAAGATTTTACCCTTGGAAACCCAATCTTGGGAGAAAACCCAGCCAACTTTTCTTAGAAAAAATCAGTCCAATAAGTACATCACCATTATTATGAAGAAACCCTAGCACATATGAAGGATGTGCCCTTCAAGGAGAAACCCTAGCACAGGATGGTGAGCTTCAAAGATGTGGAAAGAACCTTCAAGAGGATGTTTCTTGTACCTTCGCTATACCCAGCTAGAAATGTGCATCGGAAGAGAAGAGAAGAGATGTTGTGATGATGATAAATGTGAAATGTTTGAGCACTTTATTTATATACTTTAATTCAACTTGATTTCACCTCTGGGCTGACTTGTACTTTTGATGGGGCCGACTTGTTCCTTCTCTTCTAGGGCCGACTTGCACTTGTCTTCAATCTTTCCTGGGACTCCTTCAATGCTTTCCGGGACTTCTTCAATGGTCTGACTTGTCTTCTTGGTTATTTCTTCTTTGCTACAAAAGTTGTTTTTGTTGATGATCATCTACTCACATGCACGTCTATTCATACATAGAGCTCTAATGTTGAATACACCCACTAAGAAGTCCTGGACACTTATTAAAGTATACATTAATTCAACATTAGACTAGACTTGTATATTCTACAAGGGGATGAAAGCCCCTATCAAATAAACAAGTCAAATATCTAATATAGAATAGATCACTCCATCACAGAGCAAGCAATGTGAGAGCACCTTGGGGCCAATCTGCCCACACCATATGACTCAAGATAATGGGAGGACTGTCCCTACTTGGGCCATTCACCTCTATCCATATTAATCAGGCTCCGAGGGTGAATGTATCAATCTGCCTTGGTCAAATCAGCATGACCAATCTGGAGAGTGTCTGCCCGATGCTGCAACTTGGAGAAACATCAATAGGATAGAAGTCTGATATGGCTAGAGAAATATACATTCCTGCTCTTCACAAACATTTTGTAGCGATCTTATCCCAATGAAAACACCCGATTTGTTTTGTTGTATTCCCCCTTGTAAACTTGCTAATGAAAATAAGGAATTGCCCCATTAGTGTTCGGCCTAATTTTGAAGCAAAAATATGATTTGCAATGGAACCCATAACATTTCACAAGTATCAGAATGCAAAGGCCAAATATTTTTAAGACCCTGAGCTTGGGCACACACACATCACTCTTTCCCTGTTTCTTATAGTTTTGAATGTTGCAATTTTGGAAACATCGATGTTTCAGAAACTTCATACATTTGAAGTTTCAAGTAACTCAGTTGACATTTGACTGTCCTCCCAACACCTCCTCCTTTTATTGTTGCGATTGTTCTTTGGTATTTACCATATTATATGGGTCACAATTTGCCAAAAAGTACCATTCAATATGACGAGAAAAGCCAAGGATGTGCTCTACGGCATAACTAAAATATAGGGATACGAAAAGTGTAATCCTTTTTTCAGTCTGGCTTTAGAATGAAAAGAATCACAGAAAATAATTTGTTTAACAATCCCCTTTTGTGTTCATTTAGGAAAGTTTTAAGTGTAGTTTTAATCTGGATTGGACTTGGAAATGAAAATAAGGAAATCCATTGCTCTTCTTGGATGTAAATTTAAGGAAACATGATACGATTCTTGGATTATCTATATGGTTCTTGTAGAGAGCTAAAGATGAGTAATAACTTATTTTCATAGGACTGTGTATTACTTGGATGTTGCAGGATTCTCCCAGGGATGAAGAAGGGATTTTGAAATCTGTAGAAAAGGTACATGAGATGATAGACAAGGAGGTGGCAACTGGAATCAGTCCCAACAAAATTTTTGTCTGTGGTTTTAGCCAAGGAGGTAAGTAGATTCAACCTTTTTTAAATACCTTTATCTTCCTTGAGTGGATGTTGGAAAAATATCTTTCATGTCAATTGTAAACTGTTACATTATCAATGGTATTTTGCAGGTGCTCTGACTTTAGCAAGCGCAATGCTGTATCCAAAAACTCTTGGAGGAGCTGCAGTGTTTAGTGGTTATATGCCCTTCAATTCATCGTTTATTGAAAAGATTTCCTCTGAAGCTAAACAGGTATTCAAGTTTTTCAACTTTGCACAGGGCCCCATCTTTCTATCTTGGCAGTTTTGTGAAAATGCTCCATTTGTAGTTAGTTTATGATTATATGGTTGTCTAAAGTTCTTATGTATCTGGTCATTGGTTGAGCGAGAAGGTGATCCACAAAGCAAAGGTAAATGATAGACATATTTCTCCATATCTCTGTAGTATTTTCTGAGAAATGAAGAAATTCAAGTTCACTGATCGACATATTGATATGGAAGAACTTTGCCAAGATAAGAAACCAAACAGGTACCTTAATAGTGTTTTTATATCGAACTCCTAAAAAAAGTAGGAGAAATAATAGTGCCCTGTATTACGATTCTTAAAATAAGTGCTCCTTCAGGTTGGAGGCCAATATTTATGGGTTAGCCTCTTGCATAAAGGAATAAGCAATACCAATGAACTTAAACGTTAAAACAACTATTTAGTAAGTTGATTACTAATGTAAAGATACATGTGATGACTAATATTTAAGTTTTAACATGAAACACTAGTATATAGCTAATATAAAATTATCATCTAAGTCATATGACACGGGGACACAGGTCATGGATCACATAATAAGTTGACTAGTTTGGCTTCAACCATAACGTAGTATTACAATAAATGATCATAAGTTGGCCTTAGCCACATACAGTAATAAATAATAGAGCCTGTTGTAGCCACATGTGATGATTACACCATTCTCAACAGCTCCCCTCAAATTGAACAAGGGGCACAAAGGATGATGAAAAATGGAGGTGAGTGGGTTTTATGCCCAACTCAACTCAATAGAGTCCACTATGAATGATTTACAAAAATGAGTGGGTTTATGAATACTCAATTTGGATATGACTAAGCTCGAATGTTGAGTGTATTTATGGATACAAACATGAATACAATGGAGAGTGGATTTATGGATATTTGAGTGAGAGTGGGTGTATGGATTACCCACATCGAATATAAGTTGGCCTTGACCAAGATACAAAAGTGAGTGGGTTTATGAATATCCAACTCAAATTAGGGTTGGCAATGTTCACAACATTACCCCCTTAATATGAACACGAGGCCTTGGAGAGAAGGAATTACATCACAACTTCCCCCCTTAATGTTGAACATGGGCCATGTAGTAAAGATATAACCTCCTTGAACACCATACCTCCTACACCAATACAATTTCACAACTTGATGAAGATTGACACTAGTAGAATTATAAAGAAAAGATCCACTAAAACTTGTTGGTTGGTTGAAGCTACAAAAGATGGCATACACTGCCCCTGAAATTGAAGCTGTCAAATGTAGCACATCTAAAAAGGACTAACATCATAATGTGGAAAGAAGATATCCATTGTAATAGGTTGAGATTTATTCGTGGAAGAATCTTCTATAAAAAATAATGGGCCAGGGTGTGTGGACCTATTAATAGAAACTCTATCAAGGATAGCATTTTTATTAGTGTTGTAGAGGAAAGTGTCCCTATGGTTGGGGGTTAAGAGGCCACCAACATACTAGGGTGTAAATACTGATGTACAATGTTCTGCAAGTAAACATAAGCAAGATTCAAAGGTCAGAAAGGTCCATACCTTATCTACTGAAGGTTGACCTAAGCTTTCCTTCACTCTTCCTCCTATTCCTCTTTCTCTTAGAGACCTGCAAAACAAATTCTACCTTCCTCAAACCAAATTGACTATATGAAAGGAGATCATATTCAATAAAACATGAAACCCTAATCTGATAAGCATCATCATATAATCATAAGTAGAGATTCAACATCAACCAGACAATGATTTGGAAAGGAAAGAGCATCACATCTTTATTATCAAGTGGAAGAACTACAAAATTTACCTTCTCCTCAAGCTAGGCACCTCACAAAACCTTGATCTGGTTCTCCTGCTTCTCTTCTCCAAGGATCTCAGCCTCCAAGCTCTACAACATAGGAAGATAACATCTAGGGCAAAGGTAGGGGGGATGAGAGTCCCAATTCCACCAGCATAACAATGCAAAGGTTAAGTCCCTTTCATGGACCTTTCTCCCTCTCTTATATACTTTTCTTAAGAGTTAGGATTGAATAGGGATCAATTACAACTGCAAGATCAGTTCCAAAACCACCCAAACCACCCCTAATTTGAGAATTATCATATTTTTTATTTTTTTGCCCACTTTAGGGGAAACTCGCGGGTTTTATGAAGCAGAGTCGCAAGTGTCAAGGAAAACTCGCGAATGGGTAAAAAAATCTCTTTTTTAGGGTATTTCCATGCATTTTTCCGTTAGTATTTCAAGCATATATATATTCGAGCAAAGTGTTTACTGTTCTTTTACTTTTCTTCCTCTTTAAACAAAACTTAGATCTTTAAACCAACAGATAGATGAAC
>LPNX010389640.1:413912-441711 GCA_001517045.1 Pseudotsuga menziesii
TTTTCAAATGTTGGTGTCTTTTGGAAAGTTTTTCCTTACTCAGATACCTTTCCGATGGTCCAAAGAAGAGGTCAAATGGAGTTATAAAACTCTAGATATGGCTCCTCTAATCAAGGTGTTTTTTCAGTGACTGATAGTGACTTTTCATCAAGTGTCGACATGTGACGAAAACATGTGAAAGTTGTCACAGGCAGAGATGTGTCATTTTAGGCTATAACAGATGCTCCCTAGTGTATGAGATTAGAGGGGAAGACGATAGCTGAAATACATTATAAAAAGGAAACAATTGAGTCATGGAGTCGAAGAGAGTAGAGAATCCAAGATCGTAGGCTCAAATAGAGGTGCCTGAAAGAGAGATAAATGTCAGACAAAACTGATCTTTGGGACATTTATGAATGTCCATATACAAATGATCGTCATAAAGATACAGGGGGATCCAAAATGTGTATAACTGATGTAGCTATCATGGTCGCATAATCTGCAACAAGGCGCCATATAAAATCCAAAGGAGTCATGGCCACAAATGAACAAGGTGCATCCATGCTCAATAATCGATCACAGCCACAAGAATACAAGGTGGATCTATGTCTCAACAAATGTCATATGAAGTGTGACAAGGTCTTGCGCAACTCGGGCAATAGCAAAAGATGACGATGCTACTGTCGGCCCAAGGTCTTCAATCCAAACCGCCCAAAGGTACGAATCCTAACCATGCGAATAAAGGAGCTGAAGTCGAACATGGAGGAAGCCATTCAATTACCGGTCATTGATGAGGACCATTAACAAATGCAAGGGAAACCACCATTAATGAAAATGGTCCCCAAGGTACCTAGTACATTCTAACTAGTGTGAATAAAAGGTCTTGAAGTCGAACACCTGAAGAATCCATCGGGCAGGAGACATTAAGGTATTCCACTACCCAATAACGAGAGAAATTGCCACTAATGACTGCAATCCCCCAAGGTATTGTCATAAACTCTAAATCTCATTCTTAGAGCAAGATGTGTTGAAGTCGATAGGAAGGGATCTGTTGGAAGGAAGGCATTAAGGTATCCTCCATCATCCAACACGAAGTAAGTCAAAGACTGATTGGATCTGGAACTGGTACAATGTTTTGGAGCAAGGACTGCGAAAGACTTGATGTAATGAACTGATAGCAGGGAATGGTCGACACAAAAGGTCAAGGCAACTGCAGAACAACCGACAAAGGTTTTATCCTTGAACAGTGAGCACGACACAATAGTGACTTAGGCAGCTTTTGACACGAAGGGACCAACGACACAAATTTGCAATGTAGGAGACATTGACAGATTCTCCATATAATTGGAAGAGGTGACCAACTGGAGGAGTGAAAACTATGAGACCAGGCTTAATCCTAAGGCAAAAACTAGAACCCCACTGTTGATAGACTCAAAACTGGTGCTTTGTTCAAGGAGACAAGACTTGCTGCCATGATACACAATACATTTGAATGAACTTCCCTATCCTTCTTTCTTGTAAAGGTTTAACGAGTCCAAGAAAGAAAACTCGGGACCTTCTTCATTGTTAGCAAGCTCGAAGAAGAGACACAAGAATGTTTGTTAAAGCACTGATTCGTGGATTTTACGAGCCCAAATTAGTGAATGCTCGACGGTGTTTTCATAGTTTTGAGAGTCTGAAAACTCCAAAGAAGACTCTAGGGGGTGCTTTTTCGTAAATTTAGTCTCTTGAGTCCGAAAAAGTGTAAAACAATCCAAAGGAGAACTCTCTTAGCTTCCGAAGAACTAAGGTATACCTTTTTCGTACTTAATCGGCAAGGTCCGAAAAAGGGTTAAACTATCACCAAATCGACGTTGTTTCAGAAGCAAGCAGAATGCTTTAGTTTTAACGAGTGTGAAGGAAAGCAAGATCACTCAATGCTTTTGTACTAGGGTTTAAGCAAGCATGACAATGGCATAAAGAACGCACAAAATCTTTTTCATGTTTAGGTTAGAGCACGAAAAAGAGAAAAGTAAGCTCGAACAAGTTTCTTTTCCGCAAGTTTAGTCCTCCAGGCCCAGAAAAGAGAGAAATCTATACCTGAAGATACTCTTCTAGATTCCGAAGAAAATGGTGTATTCATTTTTCCTATGTAATCCACATGGCCGGAAAAAGGGGTAAACTTATACCTATGTAGATGTTCCTTCACATCCTTTAACGAGTTTGAAGACACAAGCGAACTCGGCAATCTAGTCAGGTTTAGGGAGTCAGACAAGAGCTTAAAGGTAACTTCATAACTTTCCCGTAAAGTTTTAACGAGCCCGAAAAAGTCAACTCACAGCCTCCTTATTGTTTTTAACGAGCTCGAAGGAGAGCAGAAAAAAAGCTCTAAATGTGAGGAGATGAGCGTCAGAGACAGGCGAAACTAGTTCCAAGTGCGAGGAACAAACCTAAGCATAATGCAAGGAACATGAGCAAGATAAAGACACTTGAGGGACATATCCTCAAGGTAAAGGGTATCAATTTGTACTGAAAAAATGATACAAAGTTGAGTGATGGTGAGAGTAGAGATGAGGGCTTCTACAATGAGCTAAGAGCGTGGAATTCGACGTTAGGATCATAAGCACAAGCAGGGTACATGCAAATGTAGTTATAGCTTGAACAACAAGGTGAGATTAGTAAGTAGTTGTGAATCCAACTAAGAATCCTGTCTCCAAGAAATAACAACACCAAGATCATATTCAGAAGAAAAGATCCGATACAGGTCACTTCGGTAGAAACACTTGCAACTTCGCTATCTTCTACAAAAGGTGCAGTCAAGGTAGAATCGACCGAAGAAGACTCTATAGTGCCAAGGCCCGAGGACTTTTAATCAACAAGATCGACCTCAAGAGGAAAGCTAAAGTTGACAGGGGTGATAGAGTCTGTAGGAACAAACTCAATATCACAGGAGTCAAAAAATCTACAAGAAGAATCATACTCATCAGGATCACTGACTTGCTATTCAAAGGGAGAGTCCAAAGACTCAACAACGAAATCATAAGAGGATTGATCAAAAGAAGGATCAGACTCACTGAGCAAATCATGGCTGGACATAACTACAACCGAGCCAACATCCATGAGAAGATTAGATTGTATCAAAGACTCTAAGAAGACCTCATCCGAAGGAAGGGGACCATCCTAGGTAGGGCACATGCCTAGACATTCAAATGGATCAACAGGGTGGAGAGCGGGCTCCACAATCCGTATAGGATGGATCGCCTGGTCAACTGCTGGGAATGCGTCCCGAGAAGGTAAGCATGAACACAAAGGCTTCTTCTCAGCAGCAATTGAACACGAGGGATATGAGGCCACATAGCTCACCCGTGGCGGGGTAGTGTCTCTCAAGACACTGGGAACCAATAAAGGAAGGGCTTGGTCTCGAGTTGGGTCAGGAGAGGGATCAAGGAATGCCAATTGATCGACGGTAAAAATGCTTTCGTTATGAGGGAAGTACATCACACGAAAGAGCGTTGACACCACAGCTTGCATAGCGTAAACATAATCACGCCCGAGGAGCATATTAAAGTCCAAGGGGTCTTCTCTCACCATAAATTCAACTAAGACGATCTTCCTACCCAAAGTAACAGATGTTTGAGTAAGAATTCCCAAAGCTTGACTAGTTCTTCTATCAAAAGCCAATAACTGCTTATCAGTCGACATAAGGCTGGGAGATCCCATGCCTCTCCAAGCACGTGCAGATAAAATATTAACAGAGGCTCCTTCATCTACAATACAACGAGAAATCATGTAATGTCCAATTTGGACCTTAATTTGAAAAGGTGCATCGGAAGGAAAGCATGACTCAGCTAGGCTATCCCAGTTAAAGGAAGCAATCCGAGGGCTTGGTGGGTTTTCATTCAAATCGAAGTCAATGCCCTCTTGTCCAGAAGGTTTTGAACTAACAGTGAAGAAAATATGACTAGCAGACGATTCACTCTCCAAAGGGAGAGTGGGATTAACCGAAGATGGCATCGAATCAACCGCTTGGTGAAGGCCACTCTCCGAAAGAAGAGTGGGATTGACCAAAGATTGCATCGGCTCAATCACTCGGTAAAGGTCACTCTTCGAAGGAAGAGTGGGATTGACCAAAAATGACATTGTTTTAACCACTTGATCAACCGAAGGTTGAATAGGTTGTTGAGAAACTTTAGGTTGTTCAGGAATGGGATGTCCTTGGAACCATACTCTTCGAACCTCTGCAATAGCAGGGCACTGATGATTAAGGTGGTCTCCCTCACAAAGACTACAGGGGAACTTCGGCTTGCGTTTTGAACGGTTAGTTTTCTCAACGGTGTCAAAATGACTCGCATTGGTTAGCTGTTTTCCCCTAGCATGACCTCCAGAGGCTGAGAGACTGAGTCCAACGTGACTTGCAGAGGTTGGAAGGGTTCCACCAACATGACCTGCAGAGGCTGAGTGGTTGGGTCCCACATGACTTGCAGAGATTGGAAGGGTGCCTCCAGCATGACTTCCAAAGGTTGGGTGGTTGGGTTCAACTTGACCTGCAGAGGTTGAACGGGTGCTCCCTTGCTTTCGTGACTTCTTCCTATTCTTCCTTCTTCTATTCCTTTTAGATTGCAGGTTGCTAGGATTAGAACTTTCACCGCATGAGGTAGAAGGAGGAGGAGAGGTAGCTACAGGTGAAGGGGAGACAATATTTTGATGCCCTTGATATAAGGTGCTTGCTTGAGAAGAATCAGGAGCATTCAGGACAGTCGAAGTGGAAAACAACCAACAGTCGGAGTGGAAAACAACCAAAATGGAAACCCTAGGGTGAATCCAGGTAGATTCAAAGTGGCCATCAAAGGAACATCAACATTCCCAGTGAAAGGAAAAGCACAAGAAGCCACATGCAAGGGGGTCTCTTGGTTGGTGTTCGTAGGGGTGTTAGCCATAGTTTTTGACTTAACAAGTAATAATAGTTTGAGGTCAACTCCTAACCAACAACACAAAGAGCACACCACTAGAATAAAAAGCTAAGTATCCAGACCAGGCAAACAAAGGTACCTTCCAAAGGAAAGTATAGGATGATGAGGGCTCAAAACTAACCGACGAAGGGTGAAGAACAGTTACTTGGGGTCCACAATACACCGCCTTGGGTTTAAGCGCTTGAACCACCAAACTGCTTTCCCAAATTGTATGTAAGGGTTTCCTCTCGAGCCTGTCCTAGGTATAGTGGAAATAGCCTTCCACCATAACCTATGTAGAATCCAAGAAGTATAGATACTAAGGCTACCAAAATCACAAAGAAAGTCTGGCAGAACAGTTGTTAGTCCAGCCAATGCACATGGATAGGGTAGCTAAGCCCGAAACTCAAACAGTACCAGGCACCACACGGGGCCAGAAGGAGGTACTGAGTAAGTCCCCAAACGTGCAATAGCTCTGGTGTATGCTCTACCAGGTATATGAGGGGTATCTCCATAGCTCAGTATCGCATGACCTCGTGCTTGACTTCCGTGTTAGAGGAGATTTTCGGTATCCTTCTCTACGAAGTTGTATTTCCTGAAGAAAGGCCACTATCGTTTGAGTTTAAAGTTTTAGGCAATTAAAGATGTCCCTAACCCAAAACACTATCCTATACTAGTGTGTGTCCTCTCTTTAAAGAAACGGTTACTAATATATTTTAGATATTAAACGTTCTTTTTAAGGGTTGTTGATTACTCAAAGGTGGTGGAGGTGAAACCAATGATGTTTGACTCGAAAGTAGAAACAAGATGGCTAAACAAAAGAGAAATTGACATGCAAAAGCAAACTCCTACTTCTCTTTTTTTTTCCAAACTGAAAATTGAAAACCACGAAAGAAAAAACTTCTTTTTATATTTTCAAGAAACAAAGACATGCAATGCATTTTAGACTAAACCCTAATCTACATGCATATAAAGCAACAACTTGTTCTTTTCACTTTACTTTTTCTTTATGAATGCGGAAGAAAAGACAGCCTACAAACTAATGCATGCAAGTAATACAAACAAAGTAAATAGACTTATTCTCTATACCCCACTAACAGGCCCTAGGATGCCCTAAAACCAGATATAACCTCACTAGGAAGGGAGACTTGCAAAGGTAAACAAGCCAACCACTTTGGCATGGAGAGACTAAACAACAAGACTGAAACAAACAAGGGTCAAGAAGCTCCAAGGTTCAGTCTAGACCTACAAACAGAGGCTGCTCAGCACCTTTCCTAACAAGGTTAAGCCAAAGAAGGAGGTGTGGGGGAAAGCAACAAAACAAGCTTAAAGACTTGAAAAGGACTTACAAATTAGATAAAGAGCACCCTAAAGAGGAGACACTACTTCCTTGGGGTCATGCACAGACAGAGGACCCATAAAGGCCCTTCAGACAACCTTAAAACACCCTAAACATGCCTAAAAATGATGAAAACACACTATTTCAGGGAACTCGCGAGTTTCCTTAGGAAAGATCGCGAGTTCCTACCCAGAACTCGTAGGTTTCCTTAAGGAAGGTCGTGAGTACATCCCGAACTCGCTACTGTGCAGTGTAAAAGCTGCGAGTGGATGTTGGAAGGCCTAGAAATGGTAAAAAACTTCCCTAAAAAGGCAGAGGAGGTGTCCTAATAGGTCTAAAAGTTGCTATTAACTTGTAAGAAGGACCTAAAACCTTAAATGTATTGAAAGAAAGGAAAGGAAACCCCAAAACAGACAAGGCCTCCCCAGTATGGTCGCTAGTTTTGTTGTAGAGGAAAGTGTTCCTATGGATTGGGGTTAAGAGGCCACCAACATACTAGGGTGTAAAGACTGATGTACAATGTTTTGCAAGTAAACATAAGCAAGTTTCAAAGGTTAGATAGGTCCATATCTTATCTACTGAAGGTTGATCCAAGCTTTACTTCACTCTTCCTCCAGCTCCTCTTGCTCTAAGAAACCTGCAAAACAAGTTCTGCCTTCCTCAAACCAAATTGACTATATGAAAGGAGATCATATTCAATAAAACATGAAACCCTAATCTGATAAGCATCATCATATAATCATAAGTAGAGTTTCAACATCAATCAGACAATGATTTGGAAAGGAAAGAGCATCACATCTTTATTATCAAGTGGAAGAAGTACAAAGTTTACCTTCTCCTCAAGCTAGGCACCTCACGAAACCTTGATCTAGTTCTCTTGCTTCTCTTCTCCAAGGATCTCAAACTCCAAGCTCTGCAACACAGGAAGATAGCATCTAGGTCAAAGGTAGGGGGGATGAGAGTCCCGGTTCTACCAGCATAACAATGCAAAGGTTAAGTCCCTTTCATGGACCTTTCTCCCTCTCTTATATACTTTTTTTAAGAATTAGGGTCTAATAGGGATCGGTTACAACTGCAGGATCAGTTCCAAAGCTACCCAAACCACCCTTAATTTGAAAATTATCATATTTTTATATTTTTTGCCACTTCAGGGGAAACTCACGGGTTTTATGAAGTAGAGTTGCGAGTGTCAAGGAAAATTCGCAGGTTTTCTTAAGCAAACTCGCGAATGGGTAAAAAAAACTATTTTTTAGGGCATCTCCATGCATTTTCAGGGGTTGGTGTCTTTTGGAAAGTTTTTCCTTTCTCAGATACCTTTCTGATGGTCTAGAGAAGAGGTCAAATGGAGTTACAGAACTCTAGATATGGCTCCTCCAATCAAGGTGTTTTTTCAGTGACTAACATTGACTTTTCATGAAGCATCGTCATGGAAGTGTCGACATGCGAGGAAAACATGTGAAAGTTGTCACAGGCAAAGATGTGTCATTTTAGGCTATAACAATTAGAAGGATTATATACATAATAAACTAGAAAATGGGCCCATGTACTTGATCCAAAAACCTATAAATGTGACGTTGATGAATCATATATTGAATATTGGGGGAAGCCTATTAGAGGAATTTTGACATCTAAAAATGGTCTCACAAGGAAAAAGATTGGTGTTAAGTAGGAAATTCAATAACCAATAGAATTTCAAGAAATTGGATCAAAGATAATCATTTGAGTTGGGGCTAGACAATTCAATCGTAACTGTGTCCTATTTTTATTTGACAATAGTTAACCACACATACACCCCACCTCAGTGAAGATCTTGGTGATATCTTCTTGAGATATGCTAAATATTGTTGGAATAATTAATATGGAGTATTTTATATTATTAGTAGCTCTATGCATTGAAAAATAAATCTCACATTTATTATAACCGTAATGGGGTTCTTGGAATATGATAAATATTTGATATTATTAAATACATTTAAGAGAAAAAAGAAATAATATTTTAAATTATGTTGAGTATTTTGGAGAAAAAAAAGTTTTTTCTCGTATTTTTAGTTTGTCTCAGAGCAGGTTTACTAAAAGTGTAAGTGTGAGTACTCACTAGATGCAATATTAAAACCCATATCTAATGAATATTAACACCCAATACTTTAGTGAACCTTCAATGCGATACATCGAAAATACGTGAAAAACATGATTATGCGTTTTACTCTTAAAACATGCTAATTCAAGTTTACCAATAAAATACAATTATCGTAGGAGGATTTATTTCAAACTTCCTCTAATGTGAGTGTGAAAATATACCATTGCTATCATGTAAATATAAAGGTTATATAAAGGAATAATAATTAATCATTTTTTAGCATTATTATATTTAATTATATTTATTAAAATTTTAATGTATCATGTAAATTTTAAATATACAAAATATTAGTTGTACATGTAAAAAATTATAATTTATATTAAATAAAATGTTATATAAATTAAAATGTTTTAGCACTATATCATTTATTGTGGGTGCACAAGAATTTAAACATTTCATCTTTGATTTACTCATCTCATAACTCTCCATCAACCTAGCTTATCTAGAAAGTTTCATTATTGGGAAAATATGAATTTACCTTCACAAAATACACTTATAATGTACTATGATGTGACATACAACTTTACCATTTTATATTTTCCTTATAAAGCCCATTTTAGACCTCAAATTTTCTCTAATTGGCTTCCACCATCTACAAACACTTGCTCTGAAGGAAGGCAGTATCATTGAAAAGATCCATGTTGCAAATTGCTACTTTTGCAAGTTCTTGAAATATTTGAAGACAAACCATGCAAGACTTGGAGGCACATTCCTCCTAATGACAGAAAATGCATAAAAGTTATTGTTATCACACATAGTGTAGCTACCCACTTAAGATATCCTATCCGGGACGGTAGAGGTAAGGTAGATAACCGGTGACACCGCAAGGGCCTCGTCCACTACGGATAAAGGGTAGTTGTCACACCGGACGGGCTCTTGTCTCTTTAGATCAAACCGGAGAATGATCAAAGAGGAGACCGTACTAGCCTAAGAGGGCTAGCGCACCTACTCAAGACGCTCCTAGGGTTTGGCAATGGATAAAAGAGGAGAGATAATGAGCAGATAAGACTAGATCTATGGAATAAGTGTGGTATAGAGGTCAGGGCCAAGTTGTGTAGGTTTAGTAAATATAGGAAATAACCCAACTTGATTGAGATTGTACCACAAATAGTTTAAGGAAGTAGATCTAGTGAGATCTATCCAAATAAAAGAAAACCCTAAAGGGACCCACCTAGGGTTTTTGCATAAGTGGACAAAGTGGACCCGAAAGAGTAGATCGGGGTGCTTGAGTATTGGATCTATGAATTTGAGGCGGGTCCAAGCATACCCATCTGACATATCTGAAGAAAAGACCACCCACCCAAAGAGGGCGCCCCCACCTAGAGTGACTAGTGCTAGATCCTAGGGAAAATGGAGTCCGATTTACGTGAAACTTGAGATCTAGGGTTTATTCACTAATCTCCAAGTGGGTTTTGATGTCCGTCATAAAAAACTCACTGGATCTATCAGATCTACAAAACTAGGGTTTTAAGCAAGAGGGTTTGGTTGTGACAATTAGATCAAACCCCGGAAAAATAAAATATATGCAGATGTACCTGGAAATACTTGTTACTAACCTTGTACGACGATGATCTTGCCTTTCCAATCAATTACGAGCGTTTTCTATGCCTCTCCCAGAGAAATTGCTACCTCCTCTCAGATGCCAAGTGCTCCCTCGTCCTACAAAAGAGATCTGCTATGAGAATCGATTTACAAAAGGATAGATGAAATGATGAAGAAAGATGAATCAAAGAACATCAAGATGGTTGTAAGACACAATAAATATACTCCTTGAATCCACGACGATTTGAGAGGATGATATGGAGCTCAATAGCACCCTTACCCAAACGCTTCCTTCACTAGATGGATGGCAACCTACAAAAATATTAGAAATGTATAGATCCGCAAGAATGCTGGAGAGAACAAGACTTTTCAATCTCCATACAAGACATTCGACAGAGCTTCCAAGAGTTTCTACAAAATATTTTATTAATCCAAGAGTTTGAGAGCCAAAAGTCCCTTTACAAATGAGAGAGCATCTGAATATATAGATCTCTCAAGTACATAATACCTAGATCCAAAAACATCAAGGGTCAAGATCACAAGATAAAATCATCCTAATCTACGACTAAGATTAGCCTGATACATCTCACATGGATCAACTCACAAATAGAAGGGGGCACATCACTAGGAATGCCCGATGAGGGGGAGCACCACATAAAATATTACTAATGACCACAAAGTAGCACATGGTGGGGCTAGGAGGTTATGTTATCCTTCACTAGCATGGCCCCATGGCACAATAACAAGCTGTGGTGGCAAATAATATAGAGGAGTGATAAAAATCACTAGGGGATCTCCCTCAAATACATCAAAACACCCTCAAACTGCATAAATCAGGGATGTTGTGGACCCCGAGTGAAGTGAAGCTGATGCCGAATGATGAATGTGACCCAAACACTGTGCCTCAGACCAATTCCATGCCATTCCTTTGCCTCAATTGCCCAAATCGATTTCCTCATTAGACATTTTTAATTATTAAAATGTTGAAAACTGTGGTGAATTATTACATTTTCTTGACGTTTTGGGCATACTAGTTCAACCCATCTTCAGGAGATACAGTGAAGGTGCTCGTCTTGTCCTCTTTTTACCTAAGTTTTTTATTGAAATAGTGGAAGATTTTAATTGAATTATTTTATTAGGTTAGTATGTTTTAAGGTCGGCTGGTCTAATTCATTGTAGTTTTTAAAGTTAATTAAAACATGTATTATATTAATTATTATAATAGTTTGTTTTGTTAGTTTAAAAATTATTCTAATTTTATTAGAAAGAGAATGTGATGATAATGAATTTATTTTATATTTTATTATAAAATTTTTAATTCTGCTTAATTTAAATTAAAAAAAAGGATTTTAGGGTTTAGGGTAGTTTAATGTTTGTAGTTTTTAATTTTATAATTTATAAGGAGTTCTATTAGTTTAAGTATTAACTTAGTTTAAATATATTTATTTTTTAACTTGTATAGTTCAATTTTAATTAAGGGTATAGAAAGTTTTTTAATTTAAAAGGGTGTTAAATAATATAACATTAAAGTTTTTTATAATTATCTTTATTTAAATTGTACAAATGATTTTAAATCAGATTTATTATTTAAAGTTTTAGAATTTTATTTGGTATAATATAAGGGAGTTGATTAGGATTTATTATAGTATAAAGTTTGACTAGGACTTAAAGTATAAGCGGTAGGTTATTAATGTTTTTTTAATAATTAACATTTTTTTATTAATTAAAGAATTTATGAGTTAAAGTTAGGATTTTTTTATTAAAATGATGATAGGTGTCCAAGATTTACTCAATTTCCACCCATCATCCCTATTGATGTTTTGAGGGTGCTTCTCGATTTCGATGTCTTCTCTGACACGTCTTTTCATGTAGTGATCAATCCCGACAATGACCTTTGCTTCCTCTATGCAGATATGGTGTTTGGAAGTAACAGAGTGCTCAGCAAGTGCAGATTTCTTAGTCCGTTCATGGATAATGTCGGCACTGTGCTCTTTAAGTCTCAATTGGATTGAGCGACCTGTTTCACCAATATAAACCTTACCACAGCTGCAGGGGATAGAGTAGACTCCTTTGTTTCTCTTGGGGTTGACTTGATCTTTAGCATGGTTAAGAAAGCTTCGTAAAGTGTTAAGAGGGGAGAAAGCAACCCAAATTTTTTTCTTCCGTAAGATGTTGGCAATTTTATCTGTGGTTCCTTGCATGTAGGGGAGTTTAATAGTTTTAGTGACGTCTTCTTTCTTAATTTTTTGTTTTTTAATTTGTGAATAACTTATAGTCTCTTTATTTTTCTTAGTATTATAACCGTTATTTATGTAAACAATAGCCAAATGTTCTAGTTCTTGGTCTAGGTGAGCAGGATCAGAGATCCGTTTGGCCCTAGTGGCTAGGGTGTTAAGAATGCCAATCTTCTGAGCAGGGTGATGCTGAGAATCTGCATGGATATATTTGTCTGTGTGTGTTTTCCTTTGATACACCTGATGTGCTAGTGATCCATCCTCCTTTCTGGTGATAAGGACATCTAGTAGCATACCCATCACATGCATATTAGTAGTATAATGTTCATTAATGCATTCACTCTAACATGCATAATACATTTCCTGATTCTAGAAACATAAATATGTACACAACTGAACAATAGCATTTAAACAATTAGATATACAGGAAATGGCAATTAAAATACTTATCTTTGTTTGTTTGGTTGGCTCCTTCTTGATCTCTACCTTCTTGCAGGAATTACCGGAGTCTCTGACAACATGCTCTACTCCATCGTCTACTTTTGAGTGTTTAATTTAGCGAAGCATAGGATCCTTAGGCCTGATGGAATTCAATGAGAAAAGAAGGCTGCAAAAGAGAGACAATTCATTGTAAACTGATCAAAAGATTCATGGCAAATTACACACTCATGAGGCAAAATTTTTTCAGCATAACCTCACATGAATTATCATTAACATGTATGTGATACAATGGTGTTACAATAGTAAAAAATTGAATGCCTTAGGTAGGGTTCGAATTCACCAACTCAAACTGACTATGGTTCTAACTCAGTGTGGGAAAATCACCACTTGAACTCACTAATTTGCAACTCCAGATCATTGAATCAGTTCACAACCAGTTCACTGATGTAGGTAGGTGAGGAATTGCACCATACCTACCTTAAATCATGCAAATTGGCGCTATGATGACTAAAAATGAACTAACTGATGGGAATTGGAGCATAACTGAACATAACTGAACACTGACTAGGGTCAACTACTGGAGACTGCTGGTGGTACTCAGAATGGGTTCCTAAATTATAGGGATTGGTCCTTAGAGCTCCTAAACTCATGCACTAGTGAAGTGGCAATGACCTCCTAATCTAGGAAAAGACAAATATATTATGGTGGTGAAGGGAGGATTAATTAATAATCTTAACACCCCCCTTTAATCCTAACTTGGACAACCTGGACTTTGGAAACTAAGACCAAAGGTCACCATAAAATCTAAATGCAAAAAATGACTGCTTAACAACCAAGGAAATGGGGAAAACCTCATGGGAAACCCCCCCTCAAAATAATAAGAAAAATCAGGAACAATAACGGAATCAAGCCTTTACACCAAGAAGAGATCTGGGATAGACAAATCTCTTTTCAGTGAAGGACTTGGTGAATATGTCTGCAATCTGCTTCTTTATAGGGCAGAAATGTAGAGTGATAGCCTTACTATGCACTAGTTCCCCTATGTAGTGCATGTGGACTTCAATGTGCTTGGTCCACTGCTTCTGAACTGGATCACTGGATATCTTGATTGCACTATGATTATCACAATAGAGGTCTATTGAAGGAGAAGTGTGAATGCCAAACTCTGTCAAAATCCCATGCAACCAAACTGCCTGAATAGTTGCATTCACAACCCCTCGATACTCTGCTTCAGCTGAAGAGAGAGCAAGAGCTACTTGCTTCTTGCTTGACCAACATATTGGTCGAGATCCTAACATGAACACAAATCCTGATGTAGATTTCCTGTCAGTACTATCACCAGTGCAGTCTGATTGAGTAAAACCAATAAGATCTAGTTGTGCACAAGTAGAATAGTGGATCCCAAACTCCCTCGTACCCTGCACATAATGCAAGATGCTTTGTTGCTTTCCAATGCAATTCATGTGGCTCCTACATGTATCTGGCAGCAACACTCACAGCATAAGATAAATCTTGCCTCGAATGGGTGAGGTACAATAGGCTACCAATTAACTGTCTGTAGAGTGTATTGTCAACCAATGGTGTGGACCCACCTTCTTCCAACCTTATGCCAGATAGGAAGGGGAAGGGTGTTTCTTTATAATGAGTCATATGGAATCTTTTGAGCAAGTCTCCTATGTATATGGACTGTGTAATCATGATTCCTAAAGCCTTTTGATTTACTTTGAGACCAATAAATTGCCTTAACAGTCCTAGATCAGTCATGGAGAATGCTTTGCTCAAAGCTGACTTGATGCCTCTCAATCCAGCAGCTAAGCCATTAGTAATGAGCAAGTCATCCACATATAGAACAATCAACATCAAGAATCCCCCTTTCTATTGCATGTAGACATTGCAGTCAGACTTGCATCTCTCGATTTTTTGTGACATTAGGAAGACATCCATCTTGGCATACCATGCCCTTCAGGATTGCTTTAGCCCATAGAGAGATTTCCTTAGTTTGCAAACCAAGGAGGAATCTTCAATGTACCCCTCAGGCTATCTCATATAGATCTCCTCTTTCAGGTCACCATGGAGGAAGGCACTCTTCACATCCATGTGATGTACCTCCCACCTCTTCGAAGCTGCAATGGCTAAAACTAGCCTTATGGAGTCCATTTTTGCAACAGGAGTGAATGTCTCATTGTATTCCATCCCATGGACTTGTGAGTACCCCTTTGCCACTAACTGAGCCTTGTACTTGTGTTGAAGCCTAGAAAATCGCAGGCAACAACAGCAAGGGATTCTCCCCAGCAAACGTTTCCAACTAGCCCGTTACTGTTTGGTATGGGGAATCCGTCTGGTTTACGGTCTGGCTACCGTAGGTCAAAGTAACCAAAAATAAAAGGTTTTACCGGTTGCGGCCCGGTCCACCGTGTATTTTTTAGTTTTTATGTTTAAGTATGAGATGCAAGTGCCTATCTAAGAATGCAAATTGATAGAGAATACGAGGAGCGTCACAATGTGATGCATAGGTTCTTACCTCTTGTCTTAACTCTCTCGTATCTAAATCACACACAACAAGAAACGAAAACTAACTATCTAAACTATCCCTAGGGAGCAAAATTATCATTCATTAATGAGTAATGTGTTTTGCGCATGCATTAAGAAAAATCACAGATAGCTGATACTTCTTTTGAAACACATGAACATTTAAAGATATATCAACAACCAGATAGCTAATTGTTTATGAACAACATTCATTACTCATTGTGAAAATTCCATAGTATAAACTACAGAGCATTCATACAAGAACATAGGTTCAAAGAGTTAGAACGATCTCACAGTTCATGGACACAAAGCTGAAAATGAAATAGTTCACATTCAACACATCCATGTCACAACATTTGAAAAGTTCCACAAAGCTTTCTCCAACAGGAAACTTGTAATTTCTTTATGCAAAAGGAAATAGTTCTTCTTACATCAGACTCACAAATCTCAATGGGAAAAAGTCCCCTTCTACAACTAACTCTCCTATACTTATACAAAAGGCAAAACTTTTGGGTTGCCCCAAAGTGACTCTTGGGTTTCCCCAACGTTTCCATTCCCAAAATTTGTCCATTAGTGAACGCTCATACATTATACGATACATTACATTCAAAACAAAAATTAATAAAGCATTTTCACGAAGAGGGCCCTGCTTGATCATTGATGAACTTCTTCCACGCTTGGGCCTCTGCTGCTATGCTTTCAAAATCTGAAGGTTCAAGAAACTGAATGTTTATTTCAAATTTTGCAGCTCGATTCCTAGCCACCTCAATTCATGTTGGACTCAAACGTAGCTGATCTTCAAGTAAATGGATGCTGACTGCTGAATGAGCTACTGCATTTTTCAGGATCTGCGCATCTAAATCTTTGACCTGTTGCATCTTCTGTTCATCCTCCTGGTATCTGCTCTGTAGTAGTTCTGTGAACAACTCATGCTCTAGTAATGCATCCAGTCTTTGTTCTGCAGCCACTTGACATCTGTTGTAGGTGACTAGCACCCTTCTGCAGTATTCAGTACAGGCTGCTCTTGTTTTCTTCACTGTCTTCTTGAATTCTTTTGTAGTGTTTATTGCAAACTCTAACAAGTCATAATCCTGCTTTAAGCTATGTTGATCTTTAGCTGGTAAATTTGCAAGGATTTCTTCATTGGTTTCTATCCTTACTATCCTTCCAGTCAGGGCTTTCAAAATGTCCTGAGACCTATCTACAAAATATGAGGTAGTTTCCAAAATTTCCTCCAACTTGCTATCTACTTGTAAGATTTTACATCTTTCTTCCTCAATAGATACCTACAGTTGGTGCATTCTTCTTCGTTGGGCTAGGACATGCTCCTTTAGAGGCTGGATATTAGTTTGCTATTCACTAGCATCCTTCAGTGATGCTGTTAATGAGGCAATCTGTCCTTCAAAGCTTGCCACTTGCACTTGGTATTGTTTTTCCCTTTCTTCTATGGTGGCCCTCTGTGCCTCCAGCTCAACAACTTTGCTCTGCAGCTGACCCTTTTCTGCACTCAAAGTTTCATATGATACTTTGAGATCATTGTTCTCCGTCTTCAACCCTTGATATTCTAGCTGTAACTTCTGTAGTTCTACTAGACTATTCTGAGCTTCCTGTTCATTCTTCTCTACTGAGACTTCCAAGGCTATCTTGCTTGCCTGCAGAGTTTGGAATTCTATCTTTGAAGCCCTTACTTCATTATGCATATCTTCAAACTTCCTCTTTTCTGAGAGTGTCCTTTAATTGAGCAGCATTTTTCCTTGATTGCTCAAGGTCTGTCATAAGTCTATCCACATTGTCCTCAGTGGCCTGGGTTAATGCTACCCCAGCCCTGGATGTCAATCGTGGATCTGCATCAGTCCCATGCACCAAAGTTTTATCAGTAATCATCATACCGGATTGTCCTCCTGTTTCGACTTTTCTCTCAGTTCTCTTGACAATCCTCTTCTTCTCTTTGTCATAAAAGATGGTGCTGAAATCAGGGACCTCTTCTCCCTCCTTTTGCATAAAAGGTATCAGATTCAATCCAGAAAACACAACCTGTTCCTGGGTGCTGCTAGAGGTTGCAGCAGGCTCCTGAGAGTCAGGGTTATCTTGTCCCTGCCCCTGATCGGTATGACCCTGCGCTTCTTGTGTATCTATAGGATTAGTAGTTTGCTGGTCTGTTTTACATCTTATCAGTCTCAGACCTTCAGTTTCCTTTTGTTTTTTCCTTATCTCTTCTTCTTCCTTCCTTTTCTTTTCTTCTTTTTCCTTCTTTGCTGCTTCTTCTGCAGCTTTCTTTCTTTCTTCTTCTTCATTCTTAAGCCAACTTTCTGCCTCCTGTGCTAGTCTCCTAGCGTCCTCTTCTCTTTTTTTGGCTTCTTCTTCTTCGGCTTTCTTTTGTGCGGTTTTTCCCTTACCGCCCACACTGGTGATCTTCTGTTTAAATCTTCTCTTCAATGCAGTCATGTTCCTTACATTCCTGAAGACTTCTTCATCCTTGTCCGAGAAATTTGCATATTCAAAATGAACATTTGCTTCTTTGCAATGCTTTGCAACTTTCTTTTGGGAGTCATTCCTGTGGAAGCACATCTCCCCAAAATGAAACTGCTCCAATTCCTGTACAAATTCAGCAACTCGTTTAATATTTGTGAACTTATAATTCCCTATCCAAAAAGGGATAGCAGGGTAAGCTGCCTTTTTATGTTCAAACAAAAAGCTTCCGACACCATCAAGATACACCTGCCTAACTGCTTCTTTATGCACCACATAATCAGTGGCATACTGGGGTAGTAGAAAAGGTGCCCTAGAGCAACCATACATTCTAATGTACATCCCCTCTTCAGTCAAATAGTAACTCCCATGTTCCTCAATGATTTTGAATGCCTCCTTTGACATACAGTTGCATTCTGTTAGGAAGATTAAAGTGTACAAAGGCATAATAAAATGTTCACATATCTCTTTATAGTGGCTGTAATATTTGTGTGCCCACAACAGTTTGTATGGAGTGTACACAAGGGGTTCTGTCCCTGTCCCAATTGCATCTTAAGGCTGGAAATGGCTGGGTGCATAATATACAGTCCACTAGGATGGAGCTCATATAGAACTCAGACTTCTTCTAGGACACTCCTCCCAAAGCTGAAGATATGCAAGCTAAGAGGCTGTTGGACATAATGTTTGCCCAGTTGAATACAGTCCCCTGGGTGGCCACATAGAAAATAATGGGAATCCATCCCAACTTGAAACTTTTACCATGAGCTCTCCCAAACACCCTATTTAGCATCAGTGCTATAAACCTGTAAGGAGTTCGGAGAGTGGCTGTATCATACTCTCCTGATGGCCTGGTTCGGAAGTTCTTCCCAGGTATCATCATTCTCTTCACTGTTTCAACTAAGTCCAAATTTATCTCCTTTAGTCAACTTTCAATTAGGTATACTTGAGTAGGAGGTAGGTGATATGCTAGTGAGACATAAGCAGGGCTGTATGCAGCGTAGCCCTGTTTGGCAGTATTTGCCAAGATCATTGTGGTCACATCTGCTTAGGCAGAATCCAACTGATCACCTCTGAGCAGGGGAACAACTCAGGTCTTGTGGCTACCTTCATAAGAGTTGACTTTTTGATGTTGGCATATATGGTCAACTCTTCGAATCCAGCATCAGGCACATCCTGATTCGAAATCATATGATATACCTCATCCCATTTGTAGTCTGGCTCTACCCTGGTGGTAGCTCTAGTGTCTTCATAGATATATTCAACCTTAGTAATGACCTCCACATCTGGTTCGCCCTCAGTAACAGGAGCCTTCTTCTTTTGCCTTTTTGACATCTCCTTTGAAGAAGTTGCCCTGTCACAGACCAAATATGCTTTTAGGCTATTGGGCATTTTAATCAGTGTTCTAAGAATGAAGAAAGACTGTATAAAAACTTTTACCTCGTCCATATTCTCAGCAGATAAACTTATCAGAATATTAATGCAAAATCGAGAATAACAAGCAAAAAGAAACTCCGCAAGCTAGGTCTGAAAAATGCTAAGTCTGTCTGCAACTAAACATGACCCCGATAGAAATATACATTATTAAACTGAAAATGCAATCCAACTCCTTGCCAAAACGAAAATCCTATCAGTGAGGCTCGTCTTCGAAAAATAAAAATAAAAAAATAAGGCCCTACGTGGAAAACCCAGTCTGAACGAGAATCAAAACCTTTGGCGTCCCAGAAAAATAGGGTAAATGCCCACGATGAAAAAAAACTGAAAACTCCCCTCCCGGATGGCCATAAGCAATCCCACAAAAACCGGTGCAGACAGTGTAACCCCTGTCTGCGCCAATTACCTAAACCCTCGAACCGGGGTCGAGTTCCCATAACGGCTCAAACTAGCTCAAGAAAGAAAAACCCCCTACCGCAAAACTGTGAAACCGACTGATACTTCACCGTAATCATACAAACATCAATCTATACGGCTAACCACCCACGGCGGGAAAACCCAACCAGGGAAAGACCTTAGTTCCCAAAGTGACCTAATACAATCAAAGGAAAGAGAAACCATGGTTGGCCTACCTGGCAGTTGACGGGATGGTCCAACACTTCCACGGCAGCACCCCAAACGCATGAAATCCCGACAGCTAAGCACGGATGCACAGTTCGACAATGAGGACGGAAGCAGACGCGAATTCACAAGGGTAAGAATAAAATAACAACCCCGTCCTATATATAGACTTCGGTGAAAAAATGTTGGCGGGAAAAACTTCATCGACAAGCGAACTAACTAGGGATCGGGTGATTAATTCGATGAGAAGCCGCAACGGCGGGCGACGGACAGAGTATGGGCTCCGCTGCCAAATAAAACGCTGGCGAAATAAACACTAGAAACTGCAGCATCGGACATCGGAACTACTATAGCATCGGATGGTTAATTCGCTAAGGGGCTGCAACGACAGAAAACAATCAGACTAAGGGACCCGTGGCAAATAACACATATTGACGAAAACCATAACAAACCATCGGTGAGCGGAAAAGCTATATGGCGGATGTTTAGTTCGCTCAGGAGCCGCTATGGCGGAAAGCAATCAGACTACAGCTTTCGATCAAAGTCATGAAACGTTCCGATAGCGAAGAGAAAACCAAAATATTGAAAATCAATAAACCACGGAATCGGCGAGGGTAAGAACTAAACTGTTGGAAAATTTGCCATCTGCCCTCCGGAACGGCGGCAACCTAGAAGACTAATGCTTCGACAGTGATAAGCAAACATCGCCGAAAGTCAAAAAGTGAAAAGAATAAGCGAAAGAGATAAACCATTGGTGAAAAAATAAGGCTTTAGATCGGATCACTCATTATTTAGCTTCCGCAACGACGGCTGCGTAGAGAACTACTGCCTCGATTCATTATTCAAAAGACTTCCGACAGCGAAAAGACAAAACTTCAAGTTCAAGTCAAACAAAAGATAGTCATTCAAACTTCCGAAAATGGCAAACAATTTACCCCAACTCAACCTCAAGATCCAAATTTGTAGTAGAAAACAACATAGTTCAGCAATTCAAAACAAATCCAAGCAAGACAGAATTTAAAGGAGGGTCCAAAATTTTAGAAAATTTGGGAAATAGTTGCAGCTGCAACAACTTGGTAGTGGTTCCATCAACTGCTAGTTTGGTCTTGTAGATCCATTTGCACTAAACTAACTTCCTCCCAGGAGGCAAAGTAACAAGCTCCCAGGTCTTGTTGTCTTGTAGCGAATCAAACTCATCTTCCATAGCTGCCTGCCATCTTGGATCATGGAAAGCCTCCTTGTATGACTGAGGATCTAACCCCATCATCATGAAGCACCTCTCTGGGAGAAGTGGATCTGAATGGCCAAGTGTAAGGTTTTCATCAAGATACTCAGATCTTGTTCTTCTTCTATCATCTGGATCCCCAACACTATTCCCAACTGCTTCAATGAGCTTTTGGGCCCATTTAGGCCTCTGATTGGGAGCATGTGTTTGATTTGGATCTAGATCTACTTGAGGTTCATTCTCAATATCAAGATTTTAATTATCTTGATCCTCATCTTCTGAATTTGAAACATTAGTTAAGACATCATCATCTACAAATGGAAATGGATGAGAAATTATACCTTCTTCTTCAGTTGGCTGTGGATCATGCACCTGATCTTCTTCAAATTGAACACTGCGCTCTATGAAGCACTTTTTGGTTGCATGCTCCATCAGTTTGTATGCCTTTTCATCATATGTATATCCCAGCAATATACATTCATTACTCTAGGCTTGGAAGGATTTGCTCTTGTCAGTAGGAATTCTGGCCCATGCCTTGGAGCCAAACACTTTCAGATGTGAGACATTGGGCTTATGTCCCATCAATGCTTCGAAAGGAGTGGCCCCAATCACTGACTTGTGAGGCACTCTATTATGGATGTACGAAGCACAATTTACTGCCTCAGCCCACAAATATGGAGGAAGAATTCTTGCTTCTAGAAGGCATGTAGCCATCTCTTTCAAGGATATGTTCTTCCTCTCAGCTACACCATTATGTTGTGGTGTGTATGGGACAGAGTGTTGCATTTGAATGCCTACTGATGCACAAAGCTGTTGGAATTCTCTTTTGACATACTCACCTCCATTATCAGATCTAAGTGCTTTGATCTTCTTTCCGAGAGTGTTCTCATCTAAGGCTTTGAAAATTTTGAAGGTCTCAAATACCTCAGACTTCTACTTCAGAAAGTAGACTCAACAATACCTTGAACAATCATCAATGAAGGTCAAAAAGTATCTAGATCTATTCATAGATGTTGTAGGCATCGGTCCAGAGATATCACTGTGAATTAAATCTAGTGTGGAGGCAACTCTTATTGCCTTCCCAACCCCATACCTTTTCTCTGGATGCTTCCCTACCAAGCAACAAGTGCACACACCTTCAAAAAATTTGATGAGAGGCCTCAACCATCTTTTCATTGTGCAGTTGTTGGATATACTTGAAGTTCAGGTGGCCAAATATTTCATGCCACAGCCTGCTTGTGTCATTGGCATGAGTCAATAAAGCACTAGGATATGGATTAGAAAGAAAGTGAGAAAACTCATATGCCTTGAAGGCATGATTAGCAACTCCTTTTTCTATCATATTTTCAATAGAGACTTCTGAGATCTCGATCGTGTCAAGATCAAATGTGACTCACTTGGGTGAGCCAGTATGTGTCATCTGGTATACAGACAACAAGTTTGCTGCTAGGGAAGGGACGTAAAGCAAATTCTGGAACACTCCATGCTCAATTTAGATGGAACCTTTCCCGACTGCTGGGATTTGTGAGTCATCTCCCATCTGGATGCATGGTCCTCCAGAGAGATCTAGATAAGTGAATGATTCTTTGGAGGCAACCATGTGGTTGGAGGCTCCAAAATCAATGAGAAAAGCTTGTGACTGACAAAAACCTGTCTTCAGAGCATGGCACCTCTCGTGATCTTCAGTCTTATTTCCAACATCAGATTTCTTTGCACCTTTAAGAAGGGCAATATTGTTCTGTTCAAGGAGCCTAGACATCTGGTTTATGGTTTTCTTCATACATAGATTCTATGGATGATTCCCTCTCTTGCAGCAAGGGCACTTGGCCTTGTCAAACTTCTTGTGCTTGTGCTTCTTGGAACCAGAGGCTCCTTCTGAAGGATTTTGCTTATCCTTAGGCTTGAAATCAATGTTCTTCTTCTCTTTTCCTTTTTGCTTCCCCTTTGCTTACACATTCTTAGTCTCCCTAGCTAAGAGAGCTTGATTCTTGGAGGCTTTGAGAGCTCCCATCTGTATCAACTTATCTCGTTCCTAGATTAGAGATTATGTGAAGGCATCAAGGGATGCCATTCATCAATTAGGAGTTGTTAGTCTCTCGAAGTGAAAGGTAGATACTAACAATGGGAATTCTGGGCCAAGTTTGCTCAGAATTGAGAGCACCAATTGCTAATCCTTCTTATCAATCCCACATTGCTTGCACTGCATGACAAGGGATTTGAATTTTGAGAAGAACTATTTTATAGTTTCGAAGTTGCTAGGTTGTAGTGCTATCAGTTCATTCTCCAGAATACGGCCCTTGAGCTCATCCTGCTTGCCAAATAAGGATTCGAGCTTATCCCATACTTCTTTTGGAGTTCTCATTCCATCAAGATGGAAGAATAGATCCCTGGAGATGTGGATGCACATGAAGCCAAATGCTTCATCTAGCTTGTTCAGATGCTTCAAATTTTCAAGAGGCTGCTGGGGTTTGACCTCTCTACCCATGGTGACCTTGTATAGACCCTTGTTGTGCAAGACAATCTGCATATCAGCCCTCCAATCAAGATAGTTGAAGGGTGTGAGGATTTTGGGTGTCAAAGTTGTTGAATTCTCCATCTTACAGCTTCAAGAACAACTAATTCTTCATAAAATCTTTGAATGTACCTGCAAAAACACTGCAATTCACAATCAAACCAATTCAAACACTCTCCACTTCGACATGTGCACTTTCTCTAGGTGCATCACACTTGGATAGACTTCTGTGGATAGAATCCAGAGGGAGCAAGGCAAGAATACCAGAAATTATGTGGAACCCAATTGCTTATGGTGCATAAATGGGAGTTTCCAAGGTGTGAAGCTGGCCTGGATACCTGCTCTGATACCATGTTTAATTTAGTGAAGCATAGGATCCTCAGGCCTAATTGAATTGAATGAGAAAAGAAGGGTGCATAAGAGAGACAATTCCCTATAAACTGATCAAAAGATTCATGGGAAATTACACACTCATGAGGCAAAATTTTGTCAACATAACCTTACATAAATTATCATTAACTTATATGTGATACAATGGTGTTACAATAGGAAAAATTCAAATGCCTTAGGTAGGATTCAAATTCACCAACTCAAACTGACTCCGGTGCTAACTCAGTGTGGGAAAATCACCACTTGAGCTCACTAATGATACTCTGGATCACTGAATCAGTTCACAATCATTTAAATGATCTAGGTAGGTGAGGAAATGCGCCCTACCTCCCTTACTTCTGCAAACTAGCGCTAGGATGATTGGAAGTGAACTAACTGATGGGAACCGAAGCATATCTGAACATAACTGAACACTGACTAGGTTCAACTGCTGGAGACTGTTGGTGGCACTCAAAGTGGGTTCCTAAATTATAGGGATTGGTGCTTGGAGATCCTAAACTCATGCAGACAGGCGCATTGAGTGTTAGGTGGGCCTCAGATGAGTCTCCCGTGGCACTAGTGAAGTGGCAATGACCTCTTAAGCTAGGAAAAGACAAATAGACTATGGTGGTCAAGGGAGGATTAATTAATAATCCTAACACTGAGGGCCTGTGACCATCTTGCTCACGATCGACAATGTTGCGAAAGTCTTCTACGCCATAGTTCACTTAGTACTGTGTACTGGTGTTGAATCTCAATGTCCCTTCTTCAATATCAATCATGATTGAATCATCAATGTTCCACATAAGAGCTTGGCCATCAACAAAAGCAACATTATATCCGTGTTCCTGATATGTAGAGAAATTCTTCATCTTTCATCTTCGAAGTCCAACTTGTGGGAGGCTTCTCCTACCCCTTCAATAAGATATTGATAATCATCTTCAAGCTTCACCTTATGAGGTGAATCCTTTTGAATCACACTTGTGGGAGAATTACAATACATATTCTTCATCACTTGAGGAACCTTCCCTTGCTCTCTTCTTAGCTGGTTCATCATCTTCTCTAGTGTGAGCATGATACCTCTTCTTCTTTCCTTTCTTTGCATGACCTTTGCCTTTGGGGTAGTCTCTTGCAAGATGTCCCATCTCATCACAAGAGTAACATCTGAAACTTGAGTAGTCCTTCGTTTGAAATCTTCTAGGATTCTTGTGAGACTGTTCTTCTTTCTCAGTCTTTCCCTTCTTTGTATGAGTTTTTAGGGCTTGATTGTCATCTTCACCCATATTCTCTTCTCTTGCTATCAATCAAGCTTCTTCTTGTGTGCATTCTTCCCATAGCCTACTGAATTTAGTGAGCTTTCTTCTAGCACAAATGCCTTGAATGAATGATTCCCATGATCTTGGGAGACTATCCAAAGTAGTCATCACCACTTTCGCTTCTTCAACATTGTCTCCAATGGCTTCTAGTTGTTCCTTGATTTGGGAGACCCTTGTGAAGTAGGATTGTATGCTTTCCGAATTCTGCATCTTCACACCCTTGAGTTGAGTTCTCAAGGGCATCTTCCTATTGACGTTCTTTCCTTCATACAAGCTGGTCAAAGCATCAAACATCTCCTTGGGACTCTTCAAGGAAGACAAGTGTGGGATCAAGTGATCCTTGATGGAATCGGCAACGATCCTCTTGGCCTTGACCATATTCTTCTTGTGTTTAGCTTTGTCTTCATCTCCCTCTAGCTCTGCAATTTCTTCTTTAACATAGTTTTCTAAATCATGTTCTTCTAGTATAAGAAGCACTCTATACTTCCATGCCTCTATACTTCCATGCCTAGAAGTTCTCAGCTCCTTCAAGCTTGTCCTCAAGCTTGGTATTGTTTGTCATCTTGATAAAACGAGAACCTCAAATGGAAATAGAGAGAATAGTTCTTACCAATACAAGTACTCCAACCAAGTGCTTGCTTCAAGGTCTTTTTGCAACTTGCTTTCTGGATGACCTAGGGTTTGACAGAAAAACCCTAATTTTTCAACTTTGGAATCTTGCAAATTTGATTGGAGAGAGAGATGTGCCTCCTTAAGGCAAGTTGAGCAATGGTCTTCTTTTTTCGAATCAGTGGACAAAACTGCAAAATATCTAATGCCCTAGTTTTCCTGGCATAAGTGTTAGGGCAAAAATTGAAAATATACTGAACTGAATTTTGCCTTCACAGGAAGATGCACCCTCCTAGAGCGAGTTGGAGAATGCCTGGGCCGAACCCAATTGGTGGATAGAAAGTCTTAAAGTGTGGAGCCCTAATTCTTGACCCTAGCAATTTTTATGTCAAAATTGAAAAACCACAAAACTGAAATCTTCCTCCCCATAAATTAGGGCGAGTTCAATGATGCAAAGGTCAAGCTTGCTCTGTGGATGGAAAGACTGGAAACATGGAGTCCTAATCTTCAACGGTTGCAGCTATCGCAACTGTTACGGCTATTGCATTGAATTCTTTCAGGATGGCTCTGATACCATGTTAGAATTTTAATATTTTGAGTATGATTGTGTTAGATCTTCAAAAAATTTGCATTATATCACAATAATCATATGTAATAGGATCACTAAAAGAAAGACAAGCACAATACAACAAAAGAACACAAAGATTTTCCTCTGGGAAACCACAAGGGAGAAAACCCAACAACTTCTTCAGTATAGATTCAGTCAACAAGAAAAATGCCAAACCAAGATAAGATGATCCCAGAAGATAAGAGCATCTTCTTCTTCTTCCCAACGAACTTCTTCTTCTCTTTCTTGCGCACTTGCTTGAGCAAATTGTGAATCCAAATGAGAGGAGTCTCTCCTCTATTTATAATCAATGTGTGAGTGACCCTTTACCCTAACTGGGCCAACTTCTCTAGGGAGACTCAAAATAACATTTATATAATAATTCTTTTTGGTATTATTGACCCGACTTACAACGGAAGGTTTACATTGATTCTTTCAAGACTTGTACATGACCAAATACATCAATAACATCCCCCGAATGGGGTGTAACAATAATACAATAAAAGTACAATAAAAATATCTTCCGAAGTTAAAAAATATTCAACACGTACAGATGGATTTGCACATTGGATGATCCAGGAGGATCCAAGAAGGCAAAATTTTTGAAGTCCTCCAATCTCAACAAAACCAGCACCAGATCAAAGGGCTCGTCGAGACGATTCCAACGACGTTCGTTTCACCTCAAACAGACTCCGTATGAGAAAGTTATCGCGTTCTGTTCTATAAGGTCAACAGGCAAAATTGGCAAAAGGAGGTGCCACGTGGCACCAATGACAGGGTGACACGTGGCATCCGTACTGTACAAACTTGATGACATGGCACCACTGACAAGGTGACACATGGCATCCGTACGGTACAGACAAGATGACATGGCAGGCATACGGACCAACCAAGAGACGACACATGGCACCACTCAGAGGATGACACGTGGCATCCGTACAGTACGGGCCAATCACAAGGTGACACGTGGCAGTACGGATCTGAGTTGGCATACTGCTGACTGGGCGTACGGATGGTGACGTGGCAGCACAAGCAGTGACTTGGCGGTTGACTGGACGTCGACTGGGCATGAAGTGGACGAATCCCAGGCCGACACGTGGTAGCACGGGATTGGCCAATATGTGTAATGCAAAAATTATGGTCTCCACGGGGTTCGACCCCGTGACCTCTCCTGCATAAGCGCTCCGCTTTACCGTTGGGCCACAAGGTGCTTGTTGTATAAGCTATGGAAAAAAAGTTATTTAAAGGTTTATTGGCGCCAAAAGGGGCCGGGGTTAGCCCCGACCCCTGGTTCTCCCCTTCAACGTGATGACCAGGAGCTCCGTTGGGCGCTGTAGCACGTGGAGCCCGCGCCAGCACATAAAACAACACATGTCTTTTTAACAACTTTGGTTATGGCTTTTAAAGAAGGGTTCGAAAACTTTGGTTATGGTCTTCACCACATGTGCTTTAATAACTTTGGTTATGACCATGTGTTATAACAAACTTTCAACGGGTTACATTATATGGGT
>LPNX010389640.1:442368-461810 GCA_001517045.1 Pseudotsuga menziesii
TTTCAATGGGGAAGCGAATGCAGAGAAGTTGAACAATTGGATAAGGCAAATTGAGGTCTATTGCCGAGTCCAGCAGATCAAAGAAGAAGATGTGAAGATTCAGTTCGCTTCACTTCGGCTGACAGGCACCGCACTTATATGGTGGGAAAGCAAGCTTCAGCAAGGTAGCAAACAAATGGGTAATCTTCTCTCATCGTGGTCTGCTTTCATTTCTGCTTTACGTAAGCAATTTTATCCGTTGGGTTATGTTCAAAAGGCTATGATGGATTGGCAAAGTTTTAGACAAGGCAAGGGTCAGAGTGTTCAGAATTTTACTGAAGAATTTAGAAAGAAAGCTCTAGAGTTGAATATTTCTTTAGATTCTCCTGACACTCTTTTGAAGTACATTGGTGCTCTTCATCATTATCTACACCATACTTTGCTGTTGTTGAATCCTACTAGTGTGGATGAAGCAAGTGTTCAGGCTACTCATCTTGAGAGCAGGGGGAAGCATTTGCAAGAAGACCATCCGAAGAAGCCTTTCAAGCACAACAGCAACCACAAGTTCAAGAAAAAAGACAAGAGCAAGAAGACAGCTACTGCCAAGAAGGAAGGAGGAAAGCTCCATTGCAACCATTGCGACACTGATGGGCATGATGAAGAAAATTGTTGGAAATTGCATCCTGAACAGAGGCCAAAGCATTATGGAAACAAAAAGAAGAAAAAGACCGTTGCAACAGCGCAACGAGATTTGGGTTCCGACTCAGGTGACGAAACCATGATTACAGCCGTGGGAATGCAAGGTAACAAAACTCCTCATACTGGTTCAAGTTCTACTCATGTTTCTAAAGAAAATGATAAAAAAAGAAGTGAGTTGTTTCACATCAGAGTTGTGTCTAAGCATACAAAGATTGAAACATTATTTGATCCGGGTTCTCAAGTAAATTTGATCTCAGAATTAGTTGTTAAGAAGTTGAGCATACAGACTAAACCTCACCCCAAGCCTTATCCTCTTGGATGGGTATGTGATAATGCTAAGCTACAGGTGACTAAGCAATGTAGGTTAAGGTTTGCTATTGCTTCAAAGTTGATCGATGAGGTGGACTTAGATGTTGTTCCTCTTGACATCTGCGGTATCGTATTGGGAAGCCCATACTTGTATGATCGAAAAGTAGTATTCTTCCGTCATGAGAACAAGTACCATCTCACCAAAAATGGGGTGGAGTACATCGTGAGAGCTCACAGTATGAAGGCTAACACCACTCTTGTTAGTGCAGGACAGATGAAGCGGCTCATCAACACTAATAAGAGATACATGCTCATGGTTGTGAGAGAAAAAGATGCTGAGGCATTCGATGCTTTCAAAGGTTGTGATCCTTCTCATAAAAAGGCTATGATTGATATTGTGGCTAACTATGATGAAATATTTCAGGAACCTACAGGTTTGCCTCCCAAAAGGGAGATTCAACATGAGATTCATCTCCAGCAGGATGCCCCTCTTCCTAATGTGGGCATGTACAGGTTGTTCACAGTTGAAATGGCAGAGATTAAGAAGCAGGTTCAAGACTTGTTGGACCAAGGAGCGATCAGACCCAGCTCCTCTCCATGTGGTTCGCCGATTGTTTTGGTGATGAAGAAAGATGGCACATGGAGGATGTGCGTTGACTATCCGGCTCTCAACAAGATCACGATCAAGAATTGATACCCGCTTCCTCGCATAGATGACTTGCTCGACCAGTTGAAAGATGCTGTGTTCTTTACCAAGTTGGATTTGCGCAGTGGCTACCACCAGATCAGAATTGCAGAAAGTGATGTGTGGAAGATGGCCTTCAAGACCAAGCAAGGTCTATTTGAGTGGTTGGTGATGCCCTTTGGGCTTTGCAATGCACCTGCAACCTTCATGCGGGTAATGAATGATGTTTTCCGACCATTCTTAGATGATTTTGTCATTATTTACTTAGATGATATCTTGGTCTTTAGCAAAACTTGGGAAGCACATGTGGGGCATGTAAAGCAAGTATTAGATACTTTGAAAAAGGAGAAATTGTATGTAAAACTGTCAAAGTGTGAATTTGGCAAAACTTCATTAGTTTACTTGGGTCATATTGTAGGAGGTGGAAATTTAAAAATTGATCCTTCAAAAGTTGATGTAATTGTCAATTGGCCTAAGCCTACTAACGCTACTGAAGTGAGAAGCTTTTTAGGAGCTGTTCAATATTGGAGGAGGTTCATTCAGAACTTCTCATACATAGCATCTCCTTTGCATGCCTTAACAAGTGTGAAGAAAGCCTTCCAATGGGGAGGTAAGCAGCAGAAAGCCTTCGACACATTGAAGGGAAAGATCAGCACTGCCCCAGTCCTAACCTTGCCCGATTTGCAACAGCCATTTGAGATAGAGACAGATGCCAGTGGATGTGCCATGGGGGCAGTATTGATGCAGCACCGCAAGCCTATTTGCTACCATTCAGAGACTTTTACTCAAGCAGTGATCAACTACCCCACCTATGACAAAGAGTTGTATGCTTTGGTTCAGAGTGTCAAGAAGTGGAAACACTACTTGATGGGTAAGGAGACGATCATCCATACCGATCATCAGCCCTTGCAGTATCTCCAGTCCCAGACTAAGCTCCAGCAAGCTCGTCATTTCAGGTGGATGGGATTTCTTCAACAATTCCATCTAGCGATCAAGTACAAAAAGGGTACTAGTAACAAAGTGGCAGATATGCTTTCCAGACCTCCTATTGTTGCATCTATTGTTTTGAAAAATGCTTCTTTATCCCATGAAAGTTATATTGAGCAGTATGCTACTGATGATGATTTCAAGGAGGTTTATGAGAAGCTAACCAATGGCACACAGGTGGAAGACTACTATTTGCAGGGAAAGTTGCTTTGTCATTTGGGCAAGTTATGTGTTCCTATCAGTGAAAGAGTCCATGTAATACGAGAAGCTCATACTTCTCTTGTATCAGGGCATTTTGGGGTAGGTAAGACTTTGGCTCATTTGCAAAGACTTGTGTATTGGCCTCGCATGAAAGACATTGTAACAAAATATGTAAAGGGGTGTGTGATGTGCTCTACTTGTAAGTCCACTAATAGAAAATTGGGGCTGTACTCACCACTTCCTGTTCCTTCCCATCCTTGGGAAAGCATTTCCATGGATTTTTTGGGGGGTTTGCCTATGTATAGGAGGGGTCATGACTACTTGTATGTGGTCGTGGATAGGTTTAGCAAGATGTGTATTCTTATGCCATGTAAAAAGCAGGTCACTGCAGAGCAGGTTGCTTCTCTTTTCTTTCAGCATGTATGGGTTCACTTTGGACTCCCTACGTCCATTATCTCGGATCGAGACTCCCGATTCCTTGGAAAATTTTGGACAAAATTATGGTGTATGATGGACACCAAGCTGAAGAGGAGCACCGCTTTCCATCCACAGACCGACGGACAGACAGAGGTAGTCAACCGGACAGTTGTCCATTTGCTTCGAGGCTATTGTAACAAGCATCCTAAGTTATGGGATGAACAGATCCAGTATGTGCAGCATGCCTACAACAGGGCTATGCATTCTTCCACTCAGAGCTCGCCATTTGAGACATGCTTTGGGTACTTGCCAAAGACTCCATTGGACTTGACTTATGGGAGAGAGGTTGATTCAAGCGCTTCCAAGGATGAAGACAAAGCCCGCAGGTTCATTCAGAGAGTTCAACAGGTACATCAAGCAGTTGGAGAAGACTCAAGCCCAGTACAAGGCTCGCCATGACAAGCATAGAGTTGATCATCAGTTTCAGGTGGGAGATCAAGTGTGGCTTCACATCAGCAAGGAGAGGATGAAAGGAGAAGGAAAGAAGCTCAAGCCTATTAGATATGGTCCCTTCACCATCTTGGAGAAGATTGGGACGAATGCTTTTCGCTTAGAGCTACCGCCATACATGCAGATCTACTTAGTGGTGAATGTGGAGAACTTGAAACTCTATGAGCCTCCCATGATCATGGATGAAAGGGAGAATGTCTCATTGCCATCAGTTGATGAATTTGCTCCTGACTACATGGATGAGCTAAAGGAAGATGTCATCTTGGACAGAAGGACAAGGACTTCTCACAGAGGTGATGTTGATTATCTTCGAGTGGGCATCAGAGGCACTTATCCAAGCAAAGCCAAGTGGATCGAGAAGGAGAAAGTGAGGGAGCAATTCCCTTACTTATCTGTTGATTAGTAAAGGCTTTTGGAGGCCAAAAGCTTCTCAGTGGGGAGGAATGATCCAGGAGGATCCAAGAAGGCAAAATTTTTGAAGTCCTCCAATCTCAGCAAAACCAGCACCAGATCGAAGGGCTCGTCGAGACGATTCCAACGGCGTTCGTTTCACCTCAAATGGACTCCGTATGAGAAAGTTATCGCGTTCTGTTCTATAAGGTCAACAGGCAAAATTGGCAAAAGGAGGTGCCACGTGGCACCAATGATAGGGTGACACGTGGCATCCGTATTGTACAAACTTGATGACATGGCACCAATGACAGGGTGACACGTGGCATCCATAAGGTACAGACAAGATGACATGGCAGGCGCACGGACCAACCAAAAGACGACACGTGGCACCACTCAGAGGATGACACGTGGCATCCGTATAGTACGGGCCAATCACAAGGTGACACATGGCAGTACGGATCTGAGCTGGCATACTGCTGACTGGGTGTACGGATGGTGACGTGGCAGCACAGGCAGTGACTTGGCTGTTGAGTGGACGCCGACTGGGCATGAAGTGGACGAATCCCAGGCCGACACGTGGCAGCACGGAATTGGCCAATATGTGTAATACAAAAATTATGGTCTCCACGGGGTTCGACCTCGTGACCTCTCCTGCATAAGCGCTACGCCTTACCGTTGGGCCACAAGGTGCTTGTTGTATAAGCTATGGAAAAAAAGTTATTTAAAGGTTTATTGGTGCCAAAAGGGGCCGGGGTTAGCTCCGACCCCTGGTTCTCCCCTTCAACGTGATGACCAGGAGCTCCGTTGGGCGCTGTAGCACGTGGAGCCCGCGCCAGCACATAAAACAACACATGTCTTTTTAACAACTTTGGTTATGGCTTTTAAGGAGGGGTTCGAAAACTTTGGTTATGGTCTTCACCACATGTGCTTTAATAACTTTGGTTATGACCATGTGTTATAACAAACTTTCAACGGGTTACATTATATGGGTTGGAGCGCTGCCATTATGGGAAGGTTATAACAATATAACATGCCATAGTTGGTAAAGTTTTAAAAGTGGGTTGGTATGTTATTATTATAATATGGTTTTAACCATATTAAAAGCCAACCTATATAAACCCATTCATTTGCCATTTCCCACTCATGCTTTGGAATGGAGACTTTGTAGCTAAAGGAGAGAAGGGAGATTGCGTAGCTCTGCAGGAGGAAGGTACGAGTGTTTATACTCGTTTTAAACCATCTTCAGGCTTCGGAGTTGCTGGAAACAGTCTTGTTGTGTTTTGGGCAGCGGTTCTCTTCCTGAACATTGTCGCCAAGGTATCATTGTATCATTGCCATGTATTTTGCCTTATGCTGAGATTAAGATCGGCCCTCCTATTGAGAAGCAGGCCCGGAGATGTAGTCCATCCTGGACGAACTCCGTTATCAACTTGTTGTCTTTATGTGCGTATTGTCTATGCTGTTTNTGTCTTCAGGCTTCGAAGTTGCTGGAAGCAATCTTGTTGTGTTTTGGGCAGCGGTTCTCTTCCTGAACATTGTCGCCAAGGTATCATTGTATCATTGCCATGTATTTTGCCTTATGCTGAGATTAAGATCGGCCCTCCTATTGAGAAGCAGGCTCGGAGACGTAGTCCATCCTGGACGAACTCCGTTATCAACTTGTTGTCTTTATGTGCGTATTGTCTATGCTGTTTGCTTCTCTTCTTATGGGTTTGTGAGCTTCATTCATGCTCTTTATGCAATTCATGTTAACGTCATAGAGTAGCAAAGATCTTGTTTTCGGATCATGTGGTATNTTATAGAGTAGCAAAGATCTTGTTTTCGGATCATTGGAATGGCTTACCCGATGATTGTTTGAGCTCAGTTAAGTGCTTGCATGATATTCTTCCCTATGGTGTTGGAGATCTCTTGACAACTTTGGTGGCGTTTTACATTATGGCTACATGGAGATGGTTACATGCTTGAAGAACACCCTACTAGGGAGGGTAGCTTTGATTCTTTTCATGGAGGCATGGAGTTGGCTTGGGGACACTTGTGTTGCAACAACGTTCATGTAAAGGGGAGTGAACCTAAGTGGAGTACATGGCTTAGGAGAATTGTTGGATTCATTGAAGGCTTGTAGGAGTGTTGTATGCACCTTGTGGAGTACCCTTGCATTTGGAGCCTTGCCTGTGGCAATCACATTGGAGCTTGACATGTGTACCCTTAGAGTGGAGCACTCCACATTTGTTATAGTAGGTTGCTTATAAGGGCATTGGCCCAGACATGTATTGTCGACCTCACTTACCTCTCATATATATAAAGGGAGAAATTTCTTTAATTACTCATCATCCATTGATCATTCATTTTTGTTCATTCTTGTGTTAGAGATGTGATCAAGAGGAGTGCACCACTTTTCCTCTCTCTTGGATCCTCTAATGTACTCTCTCTCTCTCTCTCTTAGAGTCGCTAGGGTTTCTCAGGCTTGTTGGAGCATTTTGAAGACTAGGGTTAGGGTTTCATCCCTTGGATGTTTGGAGATTAGGGTTTTGAGAAGAAACCTTAGGTTGCACTTGTTAAAGTAAAAGAAGAGGAGATGTCTTGCCTTGGAGGACATGCTTGTGTGATGCATGCTTGTTGGATCTCCTTGGTGTCATAAGTATTTTCAGATTTCTTAGATGCATGATAAGAATTTACTAGAGGGATGAAACTTATTGGAACACATTGATATCTTATATCACGATTTGCCTAGTGGATTGGGGTTGTTAAGGATAGAAATATTGTCTGTTGTTGTTGTTGTTGTTGTTGTTGTGTTTATTTCATAACAGCTCTAAGGCTGAAAATTCACAAAGTTAAGATATGGGAAACCTCTAGGAAAGGGTGAAATTTCAGTGTTGCATTTAAAACCATTATTGTCTTTTTGCCAGGAAATTTCTACAAATATATAGATGGAGGGAAGCTCAACCATCGGACACAATAGCCGATGGAAACTCCAAGGGACACGACCATATTTGAGCTTGTGGCCTATGGCCTCCCTGTCTGCAACATGCCTTTGACGGATGGTACAACCGATTGAGCTAACCTTTGGGGTTAACTATGCTATGTATTTATGTTCTATCACAATTGAAAGGGTATGGAGAATTCTGGTCCATGTGTTGGCCTCTAACCTAAACTAGATTATCAAGAATGGATGTTGGGAATTTACCATTCACTTAAGTAGAACAAATTTATTTACAACTTGATCTTTAACTCTGATACGTAAAATTGATATAAACACAAGTTGGTGAGATAAAAAATGGAAGAGTTCGTGTGATAGTGTAAATACCTTCGACTCATAAAGAGAGAGAGAGAATATATGACTTGTATTAAGGATTACATGAAGATTGGACGCTGAATCCTGATATTTATGAGTCAGTCTGCTATGTAACTCGAATTAATTATCAATCCACTTACATGATACATCAATTATTTAATAAGCTGACCATGAACATCGAGATAGAATCATGAGTAATGGCTGACACGAAGCATTAGTAATGTGAAGAACATAAATTTTATCAAGACTAATATACAAATGATTAATATAAAATATCTACAATGACTAACATAAAATTTAATGTCACACAAGTTGCTTGTTAATTGTTACAGTTTGTCTTTGCTTTATGTGATTCAGTCTCTCGTTCTCCTTCTCAGGCATTGAGTATAGGAAATCCATTTGTCAATATTCTTATAAGATAAAAATAATTTTATTAATGTCAACAAATCACTAAGCAATGGTGGTCGAGAAGACTAGAGAGTACAATCAGTAGTCCATAGACTATCGGAGTGCCTAGAGCACTCTTAGATGCTAAAATGTAAAAAAAATAAAGAGATACAAATGACAATAGCTAACAATTAATCAGAAAACAAGAGGTCGTCACGGAGTGTGTTGAGTTGAAGCATGCTGAATACTGGACTGAGTTCTTAGTGTTTGTTTTATAATCTTGTCAATTATAGATTCTATTGGGAGTATCAAAAATCATATTGCTTAATCTACTGAAGCTTCCTTATTGAAGCAAAAACAGAATAATACGTTTATTTTAAAATTCATGCAGTGCATATTGCAATAAAAGAGATATGTTCTAGTTACGTAGATAGGTGTATATATCTTAGAATTTTGGGGTGGACTACCATCTATGCTTTTTCATCCACGAACAATAATGAGACAAGTGTACTGTCCAGATTGATTCTATGGGCGTCGTCCAAAATTCATAATTAATAATTTAAAAAAAACAAAATTAGCTTAGTTAACATTTGATAAGTATAGTTCGTGATAGTTGAAAAATTAAAAATCGATTTCAACTATTCGATTAATAGATACAACTATGAGCTTAACTCCATTTATGATACAACTATTAGCTTAATGCCAACTCCAATCATGCCTTTTAGTTGAATTGCAATTGCTGAAATATTAACTTTTTAATTAACTATTAGATACAACTATTAGTTGGAAAAATTACACTCCAACTTCAATTATTCAATTATTAGATACAACTATTCGATTAATAGATACAATTCTGAGCTTAACTCCATTGATGATACAACTATAAGCTTAACTTCAACTCCAATCATGACTTTTACTTGAACTGCAATTGTTGGTATATTAACTTTTAAATTAAGTATTAGATACAACTATTATCTTAACTCCAATGATTCTACAATTATTAGCTTAACTTCAACTCTAATCACAGTTATATCGGATAACTATTAGATACAAATATAGTTTAACTCCAATGATTCTACAACTATTAGTTTAACTTCAACTCTAATCGCTTCAGGATTAGTCTAAGTACATTTGGCATCTAGGAGTCTAGATAATGTGCACTCGTGTAACAGTCGAACTCCTAATAAAATCGTTTGAACTCCTAATAAACTCCTCCATCTCACAGTTGGGCATCTAGCTAATTACATTGATATGTGTTTTTATTTTAGAATTTTGAGGTGGACTATCATATATAGTTTTTCATCTATGGATGAGAATGAGACAAGTGTACTGTCCATATTGCTTTGCTTTTATGGGCGTGGTTCAAAATTCATAATTAACAATTTCAAAAAACAAAAAAAAAGCTTAGTTAACATGTGATAAGTACAATTCGTGATATTTGAAAAAATTAAATTTCAACTTCAACTTGGTAATTAAAACTCCAATAATGATGATGTACAACTATTCAATTATTAGATACAACCAGTGATCAAATTTGAAGGTGGGTCTTAATTTCAAATGGAAGGGCATTTATTCTTGGATCCCTTCTAAGATGTATAAGTAATTGTACTTCAATGGAAAGGTGTAAATTACCTAAACCCTTCACTAAAACATGCAAAAAATAAATATTTTTCTTTCTAACTTTTTACAAGTTTTAATAATTGAGCACCCCTTAATATTTACATGAAAAATTGATATATTTTCAACAAAACTTATTTTGAACACATTAAGTTGTCATATGTGTATCATTAATTTTACAGTTCAGTAACTTAATAACTATTTTATTGTATTTTTTTTAAGTTGGAACACACTCCATTATACGAAATAACTACTTAGACTATGTCCTAACCATATTGAGGCATCCAAGTGCAATCCAAGCTTGAGGGATCTAACAATGATAAGGAATGGGCACCTAACAGAAAATAATACACAACTCAGAAAACATTAAAAAAAATTCCTACATACCAAGCAAGTTAGAAAAGCTAGCATAACCAGGGTCACAGGATTAAAATTTTTTGTTCAACACTTGTGGTGAAAGCATACATGTATGGGATGGAGGGAAAATGGAATCAATCCTAAGTCAATTGAATCCTTGCAACTCACTGCATGTTTGAGTCTCAACAATTCGCCTTTGAAATTGAACCAAAATACCAAAAGAAGTTTATTAATGGCTAGATTTGAGAAAGTTCTAAGTGTGAGTAATTAAGGGCTCGGGGCTCTAAAATTTGTTGTGTTTTGTACCAGTCCACGATTCAGTGAATCCATAGTCACAAGTAGTAATTTAAGTTATTTAATGAAAACATCTAATGCGTATACCTCTATGTCGATTTTCCATGCCAATGGAGGCCACTACCCTCTTTATTGTCTTACCAAAAGGCATGATAATGAGGAAGAAGACCTAAAATTATGGACTTCACCTTCAAAGAATTCCTTGCAATCACATTGGTAAGGAGTGATAAGAAGATCACAACAATCCAACGTGTCAAATGTTAGTTGATAGTGTTAATTAAAGGCTTATATGGTAAAGTTAATATAAGACTTACTTATACTTGTCTCTTACTCTTTGTGTCTTGACACATTTAATATTTTATGGTTGTCTCTATGCCTTGACCCAATTTGTATTATAAGGTGAGGATGTGTATGCATAATATTCCTTAGTTATGACTATGATATGAAGATTTAAAGGGAAGAGGATGTAAAGAAAAGTAATTTTTATATGTATTTTGGTGGCGATGAGGACAAATATTGTGAGAAACCACAATATTTGGAAGGACGGAGGGAGATTACATCACGATCATGCTACCCATCAAATTGAAGACTATTCTTGGGCCAACAATTGTTTTTTTAATTTTATTAATAACCATTGTTTCCCCATATCGTTTGCCCAAAGACACTTCTCTATAGCAATGCATAAATCAACCTCTGCATAGTTTGTGATCCTAGCTACATGTCATTATTTGTATTTGCATGACATCGAGTGTTGTTTATAGTTGTCATGAGTCCATGATATTCATGCAAGAAATGAAGTCTTGTAGAGGAGGACTCATCAAAACTACATTTTGAATTTCATTTTGACGAAAAATGAGTTGACATTGGTAGCGAGGTTCACATTGGTAGTAGGCACAAAGTTTTGAGCTCGTTTCAGGCCTAGTAGTAGACTAGTAGTTCTTTTTTGTTATAATCATAGTTGTTGACACATTGTCACACTTTACATTGCAGCCCCAAGTGATTCGCGAGTCAGAGTCACATCTCGATGGCTAGTGTCTCTTAGTCATCAATGATTACTGGTCATCTTGCACAACTAAGCAGTGAGTGCATGGCATGAGTGAGTGAGTGATTATAATTGATCATATTTCCAATATTTTGAATGATGAGTTGAACTTTATAGCATAGAAATTTTAACATCTTGAGAAATTTATATGGATGGGTAATTTCAAATGTTTCCCTTCTTTTGAAATGTTGATATAAATTATGCCTTTCTTAAATGGAAGGGTAAAATTCAGATTTTAAATTTGTTTTGAAGGGCAATTTTAACTTTACACTTCTGGGAAGGGCTAGAACCCTTTGGAAGGGCTTGGAAGGGTTCAATTTCGAACGCTGGATCAACTATTAGATTAACTCCAATGATGATACAACTTTAGCTTAACTTCAATTTCAATCAAGACTTTAACTTGAATTGCAATCGCTCATATATTAACATTTAAATTGACTATTAGATACAACTATTAGCTTAACTTCAAAGATTTTACAACTATTAGCTTAATTTCAACTCTTTAATCGTAGTTATATTAGATTAGCTATTAGATAACTATTAATAATTCAAATATATACCTTTCGGCCTATTCCGAACATATTAATTCTATTAATATCCAATATGGTTGTTGCTAGTTAGTTCAGAGATTGAATACAAGTTTCATCGTATGAAACTTTGATTTATTAACCTTTTTTTATTCCTAAATGTGAATGGATTAAACTATAGGCTAACTTAATATTTCACGATACTTGGCTATTGGGTGGATTGTGTACAAACAATTCAACCTCGTCTTTCTCAAAATCAAGGAATCAATTAAAACAACTAAAATAAATTTTAAAACATCTTTCCCTTCTTTGAAGGCATCATACTTATTTTGTAATCTAAGTTTTTTCAAGCAAAGTGATATCTGTCTGTCCTTGTTGTATTTGATAACTTTTAATATTTACAGAGAATGATGAAAACGTGTTGAAAAATAATAAAATGAGTTTTGTCAACACTAACTGAGAATAAATCAAAATAAACATTTATGCATAATTATTCCTTTTGCTTTCTCTTTCAGATGCTCCTCAACTTTAGTGTGTTATCTAAAAGAGAAAAACTTATACGAAAAGAAAGAATGTTAAATATCATAATTAGTTTGTCTTCATCAAGCATGTAAAGACACCCTCTTCATTCTCTTTGATGATTTATAGCACCAAAAGTTGCAAATAGACATTCTTTCATTGCATTATTGGAGGTGGATGAGGTATTCCTAGTTTTATGAATCATGTTGTTAATTACAGACACCAGTGGCATGGTTCCATGGAATGAGTGATAATAGGGTGGACTTTAGTGCTTGCCAAGCTGGACCTCCATTGCTTGAACAGGCTGGTATTAGCTGTCAGTTTAAGGTATAAGAACATATGATTCTGTCTTATCAACTTGTACTTCGTTAATCCAAAATTCAAGTAGATGGGTCGTGTGTAGATGTTAATGAAACTTTTGAACTTATTATGATTTCACGTTCTGGTTGAACAGGCCTGCCCTGGTCTTGGCCATTCAATTAGTCCAGATGAATTGACCTCTCTGGAATCTTGGATCAAGGCTCGCTTACAATCTTCTTTTGATTGATTTCTTATGCCTGTAGCTTTAGTTCAAATCCATTTTAAATTGCAATTTGGTTGATACCCAAAATTGCTACAGTTTCCAAAATTTATTTTAATTTTTACGATCTAGCTATTTTTCTTGAAGTTTATTTGATATCTTAAATTATAGATATTCTTTCACCGTGTTGAATTGGAGCAACAAGAATAATACTTTTTTTTATTTACATGCATTAGGTGTAATTTAATTTGCATAATTTAGACTGTGATTTCCACCTAGTTGATTTGTTGTTCAGAAATTAGTGTGTCAATACATTAATTCCTCAATGTTGTATCTTGTGAAACTAAGGCAAAACTGCTTGATGATGCTATTTGTTTTATATATCAAGTTTATCATAATTCCAGTAAATGAATAAGACTCATTAAATTTGTCAGTTTTTATAGAACATACTACATAGTGGGCAATCTCATCGCTTATGTACTGTAACAGCACAATTTGATTTTGCTAAATGTCCAGTTAGTCCATAATTTGAAGTTTGAACCATGTACTTTAATATGCCACGGGGGTTTCACATATGATTTTATTTGTAATGGGCCCACTTGGCTAATGTAAATGTTAGTCAACAGGCTTGGGTACATATTTTGATTTCATGTTATGCGGTGGAGCTTCATCATTTATTTTATGATCCTTTAGTGGAATACAAAATAAATCAGCTTCCCGCACATAGATATAGATTTAATGGTTTGTGATGGTCTAGTTATTATTCCTAAAAGCCATAGTTGCTTTTTGAGAGAACAAATTTATTTGGAGTATTTATTTTAGTTCTTCTAAATATGTGTTGTGTTGGTTCCTTCTTGTTATTTATTGCAAGACCCCTTTTTTAAGAGAACAAATTTATTCGGAGTATTTCTTTTAGTTCTTCTGAATATGTGTTGTGTTGGTTCCTTCTTGTTATTTATTGCAAGACCCCTAGTGCATTATCGTTGTTTTGCTGATACTTGTTTGTTATGATAAACATGATGATGCTTGGTTAGGAAATCAAAAGCCTCTTTTTCTTATAGAAAGAGAGCCTCCTTTATTGTGAAACTTGTTAGAAACTTGCTAAGTTATTTTGGTGAATGCTTATGGATGGGTGATGATAGCGTGATGTTGAGATGACTTGCTAATGCTATGGTTTTCTCTTGGATCAACAATGGTTTCACTTTTGGGATGATTTGCAAGGAAGCTCTTTTGTTTGGTTTAATGTTGAATATGTGCTGTATTCTCAGCTCTTGATTATATGCCTTAGGATTCCAAGTTTGATGAATAATATGCTCAAGGTAGTTTGAAGATACCACTTAGGTTATTCCCTTGTGGATCCTACAATAGATCTAGCCTTTTTTGGATTTGGTAGGGATTGATACTCAAACTCTAGCTATCTTTGAATATTAATAAGCTCTTATAGACTAACCTTGATTGACTCCATATGCCCAGCTTCAACCTAGGCACTAATCCATTTTTTTTGCCACTTTAAAATTAGTTTAATTTTTTTCCTTTTTTGTTTGCAATATGGAATTTAATTCATGTCATGCATAAAATATTTATGTAAAACCCTACAAATGCATAATTAGTACCCCTTTTGGGGTTGCTTTTAATTCATGTTGGGTTGTACAGTGTACACTTAGGGTTGTCACATTTATTTTTAAATCTTATATTTGGGGAAATTTAGGGTATGTTTTGCATATTTGTTCAAGTAAGGAGATTTTAATTCTAGATTTGCTTCTAAAATTTAATCCTATTTGTGCTCTTTTCATCTATCTATTGCTGGGTTGAATTTCTGGGTTATTTAAAAGTTGTTTTGCTTGTCTAAAATACATCATAAAAACACTTTTATAATTGTCACTTAAGTAAATTCAGATATGGTATAAACTTTTGGCTTAAGTGCAAATTGCTTGAATCATTAAAATTCCATTTTCCCTTACACCATTGACTGTCTACAACAGATTTGCAATTTTTGTTGTCATTGTCAATCTAAATATAGCAAATTGACGAAGAATACAAGTAACTAATAGGTCCCTTAAATCATTAAATTTAACATATGGTTGCTTGTCATATTCCAACCTAATTTGCACTTGTTCAAAGGCAATATTTTTTTGTTGTTATGGTACATTTGTTGCTGGTCGAAATATACTTTATATAACAAGAAATTTATCTCATTGTGACCTGCAAACTTGGAGGAACAATTAACATTTCAAAGACAAAACCTAAAACCCTAAATCATTGCCTAAACTATAATCCGGATCCACATCATTCCAACTTAGTTTCACAGTAAAACACATCTCCAAGACATGTAAAGACACCCTCTTCATTCTCTTTGATGATTTATAGTACCAAAAGTTGCAAATAGACATTCTCTCATTGCATTTTAGAGGTGGATGAGGTATTCCTGCATTTATGAATCATGTTGTTAATTACAGACACCAGTGGTATGGTTCCATGGAATGAGTGATGATGTGGTGGAATTTAGTGCTGGCCAAGCTGGACCTCCATTGCTTGAACATGCCGGTATTAGCTGTCAATTTAAGGTATAAGAACATATGATTCTGTCTTATCAACTTGTACTTCGTTAATCCAAATAGATTAGTTGTGTGTAGATGTTAGTGAAACTTTTGAGCTTATTATGATTTCTGGTTGAACAGGCCTACCCTGGTCTTGGCCATTCAATTAATCCAGATGAGTTAACCTTTCTGGAATCTTGGATCAAGGCTCGCTTACAATCTTCTTTTGATTGATTTCTTATGCATGTAGATTTAGTTCAAATCCATTTTAAATGGCAATTTGATTGATACCAAAAATTGCTACAGTTTCCAAAATTTATTTTAATTTTTACGATCTAACTATTTTCTTGAAGTTTATTTGATATTTTAAATTATAAATATTCTTTCACCATGTTGAATTTAAGCAACATGCATAACACTTTTTCTTGTTTACATGCATTGGGCGTATTTAATTGGCATAATTTAGACTGTGATTTCCACCTAGTTGATTTGTTGTTCAGAGATTAGTGTGTTTATACATTAATTCTTCAATGTTGTATTTTGTGAAACTAAGGCAAAACTGCTTGATGATGCTATTTGTTGTATATATCATGCTTATCATAATTCTAGTAAATGAATAAAACTCATCAAATTCGTCAGTTTTTATAGAACATAGTGGGCAATCTCATCGCTTATGTCCTGTAACTGCACAATTTGCTTTTGCTATATGTCCAGTTAGTCCATAATTTGAAGTTTGAACCATGTACTTTAATATGCCACGGGTGTTTCACTTAAATGATGTTATTTGTAATGGGCCCACTTGGCTAATGTAAATGTTAGTCAACAGGCTTGGATATATATTTTGATTTCATGTTATGCAGTGGAGCTTCATCATTTATTTTGTGGTCCTTTAATGGAATATAACAATCAGCTTCCCGCACATAGATATAGATTCGATGGTTTGTGATGTTCTAGTTATTCTTCCTAAGGAGGCATTGGTGCTTTTTTAGTGAACAAATTTATTTGGAGTATTTCTTTAAGTTCTTCTAAATATGTGTTGTGTTGGTTACTTTTTGTTATTTATTGCAAGACCCCTAGTGCATTATCGTTGTTTCGTTGATACTTTATTGTTGAGACTCATTTGTTTATGATGAACATGATGATGCTTGGTTAGGAAATGAAAGCCTCCTAAATATGTGTTGGTTACTTTTTGTTATTTATTGCAAGACCCCTAGTGCATTATCGTTGTTTTGTTGAGACTTGGTTAGGAAATGAAAGCCTCCTATTCTTATATAAAGAGAGCCTCCTTTATTGTAAAAATTGTTAGAAACTTTTGGAGAACCCTCTCTTTTGGCTTTTGTTCAGTCATTCTAGTGAATGCTTATGGATGGGTGATGATAGCATGATGTTGAGTATGACTTGTTACTGCTATGGTTTCTCTTGGATCAACAATGGTTTTAACTTTGGGATGATTTGCAAGTAAGGTTAAATTTGTTTGGTTTATGGTTGAATAGGTGGTGTATTTTCAGCTCCTGATTATATGCTCTAGGATTCCATGTTCGATGAATATTATGCCCAAGGTAGTTTGAAGATACCACTTAGGTTAGTCCCTTGCGGATCCTAGGATAGATCTAGCCTTTCTTGGATTTGGTAGGGATTGACTCTCAAACCCTAGATATCTTTGAATGTTAATAAACTCTTCTACACTAACCTTGGTTGACTCTTTATGCCTAACTTCAACCTAGACACTAGTCCATTTTTTGGCCACTTTAAAATCAGTTTAATTATTTTATTCCTTTTTTGTTAGCGATATGGAATTTAATTCATCTCATGCATAAAATATTTATGCAAAACCCTACAAATGCATCATTAGAACCATCTTTCTGGGTTGCATTTAATTCATGTTTGGGTTGTACACTTAGGGTTGTAGCATTTACTTTTAAATCTTATATATAGGGAAAATTAGGGTATGTTTTGCATATTGGTTTGAGTAAGGTGCTTTTGATTCTAGATTTGCTTCTAAAATTTAGCCCTATTTGTGGTCTCTTCATTTATCAATTGTCGGGTTAAATGTTGGGGTTGTTAAAAGTTGTTTTGCTGGTCTAAAATACATCATAAAATCACTTTTATAATTGTCTCTTAAGTAAAATTCAGATTTGGTATAAATCTCTGGCTTAATTGCAAATTGTTTGAATCATTAAAATTCCATTTTCCCTTTCATCATTTACTGTCTACAACAGATGTGCAATTTGTCGTCATTGTCAATCTAACTATATCAAGTTGATGACGAATACAAGTAACTAATATTTCCCTTAAATCATAAAATTTAACATCTGGTTGCTTGTCACATTCCAAGCTAATTTGCACTTGTTTAAAGGCTACAATTTCTTGTTGTTATGGTACATTTGTTGCTGGTCCAAATCTACTTTATATAACAAGAAATTTATCTCATTGTAAAATGTAAACTTGGAGTAACAATTAACATTTCAAAGATAAGATCTAAACCCGAAATCAACATCACCTAAACTATAATCCAGATCCACATAACTTAGTTTCAATGTAAAACACATCTCCAAGACTCATGTCCTTTGAAGATTAGTTGTGTTTAGGGAATCACCCTAGTGCTAGGGCTTTATCCTATGCACTAAGTGTTGATGAAATTGTCATTGATGCCAACATGATCATTGATGCCACCACCCAGTTGATGATGCTAGAGATGGTCTTGAAGTTCTGGTACACAGAGACTTCACTCAGTGATGAAGCAAATACTCAGGCAGCCAATGGTTTAAGCATTATTTCCTAAAATGGAGAAACATGATTTTGGGAAAATGGTTGGAAGAATTTTTATTCATACTTTCTGCTAGTGTTGGTCTTATACTGCTCTTGGTACTGCGGGGTTTCAGTCATACATATAGACAAACACTTTGTGATATTTCCTGAGTATAATTTTCAAAGTGATCCTTTGTTAAATTCGGCCTACATAGTTGGTAGATCTTTGCCTAACCAATTTCTCTACAATCCATAGTAATCTGCGATGTCTGCTGCAACATGCAGTTCAACTCATCATCATCCTCCTCGTCCTCATCCTGATCCTCTCTATTTCTCCTGGCTCTCTGTAACCTCGAGGCTACTGGAGGGAGTGAGAATTTCATAATTGCAATCCGAGCTTGTAGTAGCCCTGAGAGCCTTCAATTGGAATGCGTGGATATGCCAAATATTACCAAACCCAAGCCTCCTTAATAGCAGGGCTTTTGTGTTGAATTTGATAAGAAAGGCCAACAACTGAAAATGGCGCTTCAAACCTTTAGGCAAGTAATCGAGCGGTAAAGAAGGTTGTATAAGTGAGTCCAACCCAAGCTTAGATAATGGTAGGTTTTTTTTAACAGTGTTGTGATAGTAGGGGAGTCATTGGGTTGTACAACGATAGCAGTTGTTCGGCATGGCTAGTTGTAGCAGTGAGGTAGGTTTTATTCCATTTATATTGCGTCCCAGACCGTGGCATGGATTTGGTCCCCAGGAAAATAACTACAATATCAAAATGATGATGCGCAAAAAATAATCCGCGGACTGATCCGATTGATGTGTAGCCGGCCTTACCATTCCAATTGCCAATAGGGAAAGGCCTCCTCCGTTGTTGGATATTTGCCCAATTGTAAAAGCATAAATCTGAGGCCCTTCCATTTCTTGAACCTTTTCAACATCAACATTGGCAGTTGCTGCTTCTTCCTTCATGGGATTATCCAGTTGTCCCTCCTCATCAAGCTTAGCCATGGGTGCTCTGAGCAGATCTGGTCTCTCCATCTCCCTCTCAGTAAACATGATAATAGGTTAGTTTAGGCATGGAAGAGTCATTGGTATGTACTAAGCATGCCTCTGCAGCAGAAGCTCCTGCGTAGCCTGTTCTTGCCTCTCTCAGACCTCTTCGCTCTTTGTTCCCACCTCTTCCCTCTTTGTTCCACATGCAAGCCGGATCAAAACCCCATTTGTGCCATAACTCGTTTTCAAACTTTTTGGCGCTAAAACCCTTGTCCTAAAAGTTATGGCTTCTAAAATGCTTTTTTTTAAAGAAAGTTATGGCTTCTAAAATGCTTTTTTTTTAAGAAAGTTATGGCTTCTAAAAATGCATATTTTTGTTTTTTATTTTGATGGTTTCTTTTATGTGTATATTATATATATGTCTTTTGTTGGTTT
>LPNX010389647.1:2744-50505 GCA_001517045.1 Pseudotsuga menziesii
TTGGCTCCCCGGGGATAGGTAGTTAGTTATCTTGATTTCATAAGTGCATATGTGATTTAGGTGCAGCGAACATAAGACGAGAGGTAAGAACCTGCGCAGCACGTGGTGTGGTTCCCGGCATCCTTATCACCCTGCATGGTTTAGATAGGCATGTGCATTGCATATTTTAAGTCAAAATACAAATTCCGGTGGACCGGGCCGCAACCGGTAAACCCTCGTTGTTACTTTGACCTACGGTGGCCGGACCGCAAACCGGACGGATTCCCTATACCAAACAGTCAGCGGGCTAGTTGGGAACGCTGATTGGGGAGAATCCTTCACTGTTGCCGCCTGCGATTTTCCAGGCCTCAACACGTCTATTTTAGATCGAATGTGTATCTCACCATGAATTTGCGGATTTGCATGATTTATTTGCAAAAATCCTCCACGACCGTTTCTAATAGTTTTGAAGATCTATACACACAGATAATTTCATCATGTTGCTGATTATAAAGAATTTATAAACACTCTTGCAGATACAGTTTCTTTGTTCTTCGATTTTTTCATACTCTATCTACGCTTCATTTCACTCTTCTCCACTTCCTCTCTTCATTTGTCTAACCAGCTTTGTCATTCATACTGCATCTCCACTTCCACTCGACCTCTATTCTTTGTTTCATTAACCATTGTTTACATATACTGTAGACATTTACTTAACCATTGTTACACATACTATCGACACTGTCTTGGAAGTGTTCAGATCAGTCATTCATGTTGTCTTATCATCCATGTCCAGTTTGTTCATTGGATTTGTCATTAATGAACTCTTATGACATCATCATTAGGACACCATCATATGCCATGTCAACATATATGCCATGCCACATCCTTAACTATGCCATGGCATGCCCTCATATCTGCCACATCATCATCCATGCCATGCCATCACTACCTTGTCTTTCACTAAGTTTGTCCTACCATCATATCCACTGGTTATTCCTTTGTCATTTGTGAATACCTTTGACATCAATGACAACTATATACTCAATAGTTACTGACTCCCATGGTTGATAATAATAATGATGATGACGACGACGACACCGATGATGATAAAGAAACCTTTTATGGAAGGGACAACTTGTATGTTTGTAGACATGGCAAAATCAAGTATAGTTACATAAAAACAAATCTCAAATACAAATGGAATCATTCAGTATTCATCTTTTTATCTTTTAAGTTTTAAAATAAAATTATCTTGAGATTTATACTCTCAAACCATGGCTAGTCACAAGTTCAATCCGATGGGCGTGTTTTTTTGTTGGTTTCATTACATGACATGATCTACACCCCAATAGAATTGAATTGTGGTTGCTTGATTGTTGCACAACAATAGTTTGATTTGAATCTTATCCCATGAGGCTTTTAAATTGAGATTTTCCCTAGTTTATGAGTTAAAGAAGAGAAGTTACTCATATGCACACATGTTATTTGTTCTTTTGAGGTTGGAAAGATGCAATATAATAATAATAATAATAATAATAATGGCCTCGACAACCATGACTACCATGGCAGGAGCCACAATGATTTTGTATTACAATTTGGGCCACATATAATTGCCTATGAGTAATATAGATGAGAACCAAGAGAACAATAATGACACTATTGCAAAATTTAAGCATTTTGTGAAGAAAATGGTTATAATGAGGCATGCATAGGTGCTTGCATTGTAACCTAATATGATCTCTGCGTTATCATAGACATTGAGGTTTACTTACATTGAGATGTTAGAAAAATGGGCCAATGATGACCTTTATTTAAGAAAAAAACTTTTACTTAAGAAGCTAACTTAAAAATAGGTGTTTAGATCCCCATAATTAATGTAGGGATTGTTGATGTATTTGTAACTTTGGAAGATATTATGATGAATATTATCATTTTATGTTGTTGTACCCCCATCAAAGATGTCTTTGCCTCCTTTCGGGATGTCATTATTGTGTATAGACCTTGAGGTACAACCTCCGTTGTAAGTTGGGGCAATAGTCCCTAGTGTAACATCATGTAATGTATTTTTGGAGTCTCTCTAGGAGAAGTTGGCCCTGTTAGGATCATATGTCATCCCCACTCATGTAATAGGTTAGTCACTTGAAAGGTATAAATAGGGAGGCACCCTCCCTCATTTATACACACCTTACATTCACTCAAGTTTGCATGAGAGAGAGAGAGACAAGGATGAGAGAGAGATAACTGTTGATGACTTCTTATTACTGGGTTTGTTCATCTTATGATACAGTCTTTGTGACTATACTATTATAAGGAATTTTTTGGGGTTTTCTCCTTTATGGTTTCCTCGGTGAAAATATTTGTGTCTTATGTATCTATTCTACCTTATGCATATTGTTGTACTTGTTATACTTTCAAATAAATATCCTAACTAAGCTAAAAAGACCTACAAAAACTAACGAGGTATCAAAGCCTCTTTGAAAGAAGGCACTGTGCAGTAGCTGAAACTAGGGCTTCCTAGTTCTAGGTATTCTCTCCATATATCATCTAGAAAAGAGGGATAGGCTAACTCACCTTAGTAGGGCGCATGTTTTAGTGGAAGCAATTTAAAATTTGAAGAAGTTTCAATTTTGACCTTGTCACTGGTGGCGGGAGAAACTAGGGCATAAAGTTTCGGAGGATTCCCACCTTAGTCATTATAAAAGGACCCCGCTGAGAAACTTGCCTCAAGGAGGCGCATATTTCTGTCCAAACAGAATTCCCAAACTCCTAGTTTGGAAAATTAGGGTTTCTCTAACAAACCATAGGTCAACCAACTTGAGAACCTGGTCAGACACCTCAAATCAGCATTTGAGGTTCTCATTTGAAAATATGACTCACCATACCCAGCTTGAGGACAAGATTGGAGGGGTTGATAACTTCTGAGCATGGAAGTACAAAATCTCCCCGATCCTTGAAGATAATGATTTGGATCAGTACATCAATGGAGAAGTTTCGAAACTAGAGGGAGATGAGGATAAGTCTACTAATAATAAGAACTTGGTTAAATCCAAGAGAAACATTGCAGATTCAATCAAGGATCACCTCATCTACCATGTGTCATCATTCAAGACACCGAAGGAAGTATTTGATGCTTTGAAAAAGATGTTCGAAGGGAAGAACATCAACCGAAAGATGAATCTGAGGAACCAGTTGAAGAATGTGAAGATACAAAACTCAGAGACTATTCAGTCCTACTTCATAAGGGTTGTTCAAATCAAATAACAACTTGAAGCAGTTGAGGAGAATGTTGAAGAAGGAGAAATTGTGATGACTACCTTGAATGGTATCCCTAGATCATGGGACTCATTATTTCAAGGAATCTGTGCAAGAAGGAAGCTAATCTCTTTTAGCTGACTCCGAGAAGAATGCACCCAAGAAGAATCTTGACTCGTAACAAGAGAAGATAATATGGGAGAAATTGAAGATCAAGTTCTCACTGTTCACACCAAGAAGAACTACAAGAAAAAAGGAGAAGAAGGAGAACCATCATCACAACAAGAAGAAGGACAAGAAACAAAAGAATATTAAGAGAGATCTTTCCAAGGTTTGATGATACACTTGTGATGAAAAGGGACACTTTGCAGGAGACTATCCCATTAGGAAAAATAAACACCTTTCTCATGTTGTCGAAGACGATGAACCAACAAACAAAGATTCAGAAGAGAGAAGGATGATTAAGATGAAGAGTATGCGCTAATATCAACACTTACTGACACTATCTCACATGGAAGCAATGATTGGCTTGTGGATAGTGGGGCATATAAACACACGATGATATACAAAAAATCATTCATCAATTTGTTTGAGCATCAGTCACCTCACAAGGTGAAACTTGGGGATGATTATCGATTTCCCATAAAGGGAGTGGAGAAGATTCATAAAAGCTAGATTTCGAGAAATATTTAAATATGAAGGATGTGCTATATGTTTCAGGATTGAAGAAGAATATTCTCTCCATCTCTGCACTAAATGCAAAGGGAATGAGAGTTGCATTTGTTAATGGCCAGGTTCTAACATGGCCTAAAGGAAAGACAATAGATAATGCAACAATGATTGGAGAATAAGACAGAGGCTTGTACAAGCTAAAGGGACAACCTAAACAAGCATTGGTTCATAAGTCAACAGATCCAAGTGAACTATGGCATCGAAGGCTTGCACATGTGCACTACATATCACTACCAATGGAAAGCATACCAGTCTCAGGACTTCCAAATATCTAGGCAAAGCATGAAGGCATTTTCAAAGAATGTGCACAAGGAAAGAATGCAAAGAAGAAATTTCCCATCTTTGAAAGAAAGGATAAAGGAATACTAGAGATAGTACACTCAGATGTATGCAGACCCATGTATTCTATCTTATTAAGTGGGTATGTGTACTATGTTTCCTTTATAGATGATTTCTCACATAAGAATTGGATATATTTCTTGAAAGGGAAAAATGAAGTATTCAATAAGTTCAAGGAATATAAATCCTTGGTCAAGAACCAAACTGAAAGGAAGATCAATACTCTGCGGTCAGATAATGGCAGAGAATTCACCCCGGAAGAATTCAAGGAACTATGCATAGAGTCTGGGATTACGAGGGAGTTGAGCACTCCATATAATCCTCAACAAAATGGGGTTGTGGAACGAAAGAACCAAATCATAATGGAAGTAGTGAAAGCAACGCTACATGATCATGATCTTCCTATGCACCTTTGGGTGGAAGCCACAAGAACAACTGTGTATGTACATAACCGTAATCCTCATCGAGTATTTGACAACAAAACTTCGGAAGAAGCTTTCTCAGGAGAGAAACCGGAAGTTGGACATCTTAGAATATTTGGATCCTCGGTGTACATGCATATCCCAATGTAACGTCCTTGACCCTCCAATCAACGAAGAGGACGCTACCATGCCACTAACCATCCAGGCAACTAGCCCCGTGAACATGTACATACATATAAACTGAAGAAAAATGCTTGGAAGTAAAAACATGTATACATGATTATCATATAGCGGAAGCAAAACCATACATTCCAGCATTTAACATGTTCATCATCATTCATTAAACATCAAATATGATTGTACAAGTAAAATGGACAAGAATACTTATCTTATAAAGAACTTGTTCCGTAACCAGCTACGTCGTTGCAACGTTCCACCCAACCATAGGTCAGCGTGCTCCTTAATCTCTCAACAACGCTGCCACCCCTGAGCTGGGCATGATTCCCCAAGGAATAAGGAACAAGTAGGCTTACACATAGCCAAGGATACACAAAACAACCAAGTCAACACAGTTGGGTTTATCAGGCCATCAACAAATCAGCCAAGCCAACACAGTTGGGTTTATCAGGCCATCCAGGAGCTAGGAAAAGCTAAATGCTAAGTTGGTGAGCTAATTGAAGAGCTAAGGACACCTACACCAGAGCTAGCCTAACCTCTAGAACACCCACACACACCCAACACAAGGAAATCAGTCCCTTCTCTGCTACACAGTCCCTCAGGCCCTGACCTCCCTTCCAATGCTATTCAGGGGTTGTGGAGAAGAAAGCCATCCCTCTAGCTCTGTCTATGTGATTCCCAAACACACCAGGTTTATCAAGCAAACCAAGCCCTTGTCCCACTCCAACACAGTCATAAGACCATCTACTGCATACACGCAGCAAACAAGCGATTCACAGCTTGGACATGGGAAATCAATTCCTGAGTCATTATTGGCACTATTGTGGCCAAAATGACTCAATAGTAACCTATAGCAGCTCAAAAATGTGAATGAAACCACAAAAAATGAACAACGTGGGGGAAAACCACAACCCCAGGCTAAAAAATGAAGTGACGGGAAATTACACAGCTCGAAAGGGAAGATAAAATAGACTCCCAGCATGGACAGGAGGAAAAAAGTATACACAAGCCACAAATCGGTAAGGAGAACATGCACACATAGAACGTGAATGGATTATCCAGAAGAAATCATGGGTGACAGAGAAAACGGCTCCTCAGCTCGCTGCCTGGGTAAAACGATGCAGAATCCTGTCCGTGAGAAGGTGAGAGAACCACCGTCTGCATGAGAGTGAGCCCAAAGCCATCGGGAGAGTGGGAGAGTGGAAGAGTTTGCTAGTGGAGTGTGCGTGTGGGCAAGGACTGACAGTCCTGCCACCCACCACTTCCCAGCCATAACTACCCCCAACTATAACAAAAGTTTTAAATGGGTGGTTGACACATGGATTTTCCCCATAGGCTCAAGGTTTAACAATTCCCCCTCCTTATCCTTGGGAAAATCATGCCCTTTTGATTATGGTTGCATTGACATAGCTGGTTGGGGTTTATTTAATTAAAAAACATATTTACATGATTCCAAAACTAATATGTGCTGTATATCATGATATACCATCGACAATGATTCCAATCGCCAAAAAATAACACAACCAAATCGTTGGTGGGGATTTTGCCTTTAGCTCCACACCATGATCAATTAAAATATATCCATCATGTACATTTAATGCAACGAGGTCAAAACCGGGGTGTTACATTCCCCTCCCCCTTCAATAGCACTGTCCTCAGTGATTTACAAAATTGAACAAAATGCTACACTGGTATCGCCTTAGTGTTCCGTAGAATTGAACAAAAATGGATGTGCTAATCGCATGGAATCCTCCAGCTCCCACGTAGCCTCTTCAGGTCCATAGTGCTCCCATTGCACCTTTACCTGCCCCATGGATCGGTTTCAGAGCATTGTGACCTTCCTGTCGAGGATGCGTATTGGATCGATTTGGAACTCTCCCTCGATTTCCACCTGAATCACATCCCAATTTATCACATGGTTAGGATTATGTACATATTTCTTAAGCAAAGAAACATGAAAAACATTATGATCTCTAGTGCTAGGAAGCAATGCAAGTCTATATGCAACTGGTCCTATTCTTTCAAGCACTTCAAACGACCCACAATATCTTGGTGACAGCTTGGCACAACTTCCAAGCTTCAAGGAACTCTTCCTTGCCCTCACTCTAAGGTAAACATGATCTTCAACACTGAACTCCCTGTTCACCCTATGCTTATCTGCATAGCTTTTCTGTCTGTCCTGTGTTGCTTTCAGATTTTGTCTGATCTTTACAACCTCCTGCTCCATTTCCTTGAGCAGTTATGGACCAATCACAACCCTGTTCACTGGATTATCCCAAGTCACTGGTGTCCTACACCTTCTTCCATACAAAGCTTCATATGGAATCATCCCCCAGGATTCATGCTGTCCATTGTTATAAGCAAACTCTACCAAGTGTAAGTAATCTTCCCACTTGGTTGGTTTGTCCATCACATACATGCGAAGCATATCTTCGAGCACCTGATTAACTCTCTCTGTCTTCCCATATGTCTGAGGATGGTATGCAGTGCTGAAGTTTAGCTTTGTACCCAAATATGCAAACAACCCCTTCCAAAAATTGGAAGTGAACTTGACATTTCGATCAGAGACTATCGCCTTAGGCAATCCATGCAATTTGAAAATCTCCTTCATGAAGATCTTTGCAATGTCATCAGTCTTATGCGTAGACTTTACCGGTATAAAATGTGCTGCCTTTGTCAACTTGTCCACCACAACCATGATGGAATCATCTTGTCTCCAAGTCATCGGCAATCCTGTAATGAAATCCATGGAAATAACTTCCCATTTCCATTCTAGAACTACAAAGGCTGCAACAAACCTGCTGGATGTTGATGTTCAACCTTTACCTGCTGACATTTCATGCACCTTACAATGTATTCAGCCATGTCCGTTTTCATTCTTGGCCAAAAGTACTGTTTTCTGGCGGTAGCAATTGTCTTCTGGTATCCCGGGTGACCAGAATATGGAGCTTGATGGATCTCATCCATAACTACTATCCTCAACTCTGCTACATCTAGAATATAAATTCTACTTTTATAAGTAAGAAGTCCATCTTCTTCCAATTTATATCGCTCATACCTCTTCTCAAGACTTTGCTGCTGCAATTTGTCTTTTACGAGCTCATACAATTCATCTCCAGCAGTACAGTTAACAATCTGCTGCCTCAAATCTGATTGGCATATACTAAGAGATGCCACATGCATTTCCTACATCTTCCTATTGAGTGCATCAACTACCTTATTCTCTTTCCCCTTTATGTGCTTGATTTCAAAATAAAACTCACATAAAAATTCCAGCCATCTTGCTTTCCTAGCATTCAGAGTAGGCTGATCAAATAGATACTTCAGACCACAATGGTCTGTTCTTAGTTCAAATCTTCTACCCATCAAGTAATTCCTCCACATCCTGAGGGCATGTACTATGGCTGCAAGCTCAGATCATGAGTGGCATAGTTCTTCTCATGCTCCTTCATCTTTCTTGACTCGTAACATATCATGTGGTTGTCTTGCATAAGGACTCCTCCAAGCCCTTGTTCGCATGCACCGGTACACACCACAAAATCTTTCTCTGGATCTACAACTTTCAATACTGGTGCACTGGTGAGAAGATTCTTCAACTGCTGGAAGCTTTCTTCACACCTCGATGTCCATTCAAACTTTATCCCCTTCTTTTGCAAGGAAGTGATGGCATGTGCAACTTTGGAGAATCCCTCAATGAACCTCCTGTAGTATCCTGCAAGTCCCATAAAAGATCTTACATCTGTCATATTTCTTGGAGTAGGCTAATTCATAATGGCTTCAATCTTTTTAGGGTCTACAGATATTACCCTCTTATGAGATAATGTGACCCAAATACTGAATTCTATCTCTATAGAAGTCACACTTGCTCAGCTTTGCATACAGCTGATGCTCCCTGAGCAATTGCAATGTCAACCTCAAATTCTCTTCATGCTCCTCCTCATTCTTAGAATAAATAAGAATGTCATCAAGGAAAACAAGAACAAACTTGTCCAAATACTTGCTGAAGACACTGTTCATAAGGCACATGAATGTAGCGGGTGCATTTGTGAGACCAAATGGTACCACTACAAACTCATAATGTCCATACCTTGTTTTGAAGGCTGTCTTATGAATGTCTTCGTCCTTGATTCTCACCTGATGGTAACCAGACCTCAATTCAATCTTGGAAAATACCTTTGCTCCTCTCATTTGATCAAAGAGGTCATCAATCCTAGGCAAAGGATGTTTATTCTTCACAGTAACCTTGTTCAACTGTCTGTAATCAATACACAACCTGAGTGTACCATCTTTCTTATACAAACAAAAATGGTGCTCCCCAAGGAGAAACACTCGGCCAGATATACTTCTTTTCCAACAACTCTTGCAGTTGCATCTTCAATTCTAGCATCTCCGGTGTACTCATCCTGTAGGGTGTCTTGGACACTAGTGCTGCTCCCGGCACAAGTTCAATTGTGAAATCAATGTCCCTCTTTAGAGGAAGCCCTGGAATCTCATCAGGAAACACATTCTTGAATTCTTGTAACACATGATAGTCCTCCAACCTAGGAGTTTTGTCCCCTGTTGCCTCCAAAATATGAGCTGCATACAACTGGCAACCCTTCATACAGAACTTCTTCAACTGCATTGCTGAAACCTACCATACTGAAATCACCTTTGGAATACCTTTTACCACTACTGGGTTCCCTTCTCCATCCATACATTCGAAAGTCTTATTATAACAGTCAAGCTTCACCCTGTGAGCTTCTAACCAATCCATTCCAATGAGTACATCATAGGAACCAAGTGGTAGAACATTCAGATCTACACAAGTGACCAATCCATTCATGACCAATGGACATTCCTCTACCACTTCACTAACCTTTCTCTTAGTTCTAGTGGCTAGCTGAACTAACCAATATTTTCTATGCTTTACTTTCTTAAGAGCACAAATCTCCACTACTATAGGAGTAATGTAACTGTGAGTAGAACCAGGGTCAATCAAAATAGAAATAGATTGCTCAACAATCTTACCTACAACTTCAACCATAGTTGACTGGTGATCTGCCTAGCGGTCCTCCAGTGCTGCATAGATCCTAGGGATTGCCCTTGCTACTTGACCCACTGTTTCTGCTTCTTGAATGTTGTAAGCTGGTCTTACACTTTTATTCTTGAGTGGACAATCTCTGCGCATGTGGGGTCCTTTACATTTCCAACATTGGAGTGGTCCACCATTATGTTGTGGATCTTTAGGCTTTTCTCCTATCACTCCAACTGGCTTACTCGTAGCTTGGGATGGCTGCTTCTGCTGATTCCTAAAGTTAGAAGGTTTGAAACATTTCTTTCTTTGGTTAAACTTCTCATTCTTCTTGTCCTTCCATGCTTTATGGTAATCTGGTTTACCTTTGCTTTGCTCATAGCAATACTTAGCCTTCCTTATTTCTTCTTCAAGAGTTCTAGGTTCATAAAACTCAATTCTATCTTTGTAAGACTAAGGCAACCCACTCAGAAACCACTGGACCTTCACTTTTTCATCTCTGATGTACCTGACATACCTCAACAGCTCCAAAAACTTATTTGCATACTCTTCCATGGTCTGCTGTCTGAATATCAGCTCATGGAACTCCTTAAGCTTGTCATCATAATACCTGTCAGAGAGGTATTTCTACTTGAAATACTTCTTGAACTGTTTCCACTTAAGTCTCCTTTCACTGATCCTCTTTACTTGCTTGAGGTGTTCCCACCAAATGGATGCCCTTCCATTAAGATTGAATATGGCAACTCTTGCCTTCATGTTTCCTGAATAGTCCTGAACCTGGAAGTAATTCTTTATCCCAAGAAGCCAATATTCAGCCTCTTGTCTAGTATTTACTTCACCATAAAATGTAGGAGGTTTAGCCTTCTTAAATTCATCCCGAGGGCGATCCCTATGGTGTTTCCTTCTCTTTCTTTTACAAGAAGAAGAGCTTGAATCCCCGTTGGATTTTTTGGAGTCAGATGATCCACTAGAAGTCCTTGTTCTCCTAGTACTGCTCTTACTGCCTTTTGGTTTTGCTGTACCTCGTCCAGAGTCTATCTTTCTCCGCAAGTCTGTCAAAATTTGCAAGATAGCAGCATTCAACCGATGCTTCTCTTCCTGGGATGTAATCAAGATTCTCATGGTGGCTACAACATTTGACGGTGTCTCTTGGAATCTCCTTCCATTAGACTCTATGTCATCATTTCCATTACAGACATTTTCTCCCATGGCATCTCTCGCACGCTCGTAGGAATCCCGAACATCATATTCGTCATGTGTTCTCATGTCTGAACCACCACTTACTTACCAAACTAAACTATCTGGAATACTGCCCTTGAAGGTGTCTATGATTTTGCAAACGTGTTAGTAACACAACTGTTAGATGCATAACATTGATATAAATCAGAATTACTTACCTTCTCCTAGAAAAATCATAAAATAACAATTTTGCCCAAACACAAAATTTTCTTCTTTTCAGCCCTGTAATCCATGGACAACTGCTGAATAATCCACTGAAAAATAGCCCAAAATCGCACTAAAAAACTGGAAAATTTTCTTCATCAAATCGGGTCTCTTCCCAACTAATTTTCTGATGTATCGAATCCTTAGTTGACTAAGCTTCCGATGTTTCGGCGGTCCAAACAGCTAATGTTTTTCGACGTTTCAGGCCGATATTCCTCTGGATTCCGACATGTTGGCGGTTCTAATAGCTAACTTTTTTCGACGTATCGGTACCTTCATCATCTATTTTCCGCCGCCGTTGTGGCTACTCCATCAACTAACTTTCGGCAAAACTTCCTTTATCTTCCGCCGACGTATCGGCTGTTCGAACACTAAAATTTTCTGAGGTTTCCTGTACTTAGACAAATTTTCGAAAAATTTTCTTCCCTTTACCGCTGCTGCATCAACTACTTGCTCAACTAGTTTTCCTTGACGTATCATCGGCGGTTCTATTAACTAAAATTCACCGACGTTTTGGCGGTCTTTCGGAGATCTCCACCGACACTGCGGCTCTGTCTTCACCTGTTCTCTGTGTTGGGGCGTGCACCCCAACGGTCCTTAAGGTGGGTAACTCCGCGGGTTTTTGGATTTTGTAAGCGGAGCTACGGCTCAAAATAGTCTTAGTGGTGTCGGGGTTCAGTCAAAGTCCTCTGTTTGTAATAAACCCATGGTTTAAGTCCAGGGTTTAGGGTTCGGGGTGCCCATGGTTTAAGACCATGGTTTTGTAACATGTGCACTATAAATAAGCACTTTTGTAAAGAAGTAAGGTTAGGATTTTTATGAAAGAGGAATCAATGCGAAGCTAAGGCTATTTTTGTAAGAAAAGGTTAAGTCCCAGCTGTGTGCGTGGACGACCTCTGCAGCTGTGTGCGCAGAGGGTTTTTGGTGATTAAGGAAATCTGCAGCTGTGTGCGCAGAGGCCTGCAGCTGTGTGCGCGGCTTTGAGGACTTGAAGGGATCTGCAGCTGAGTGCGCAGATCAGAACTGTGGTTTTTGTAGAAAGTTGAATAAAACGCAGGTCTGTGGACGTAACCCCTACACTGGGGGTGAACCACGTTATATCTTGTGTCGTGGTTCTGTGTGCTATTTCTGTTGTGTTTCTTTCATGCATTAATATCTATATATCTGATAAGTAAAGATCACTGCTAGATAATAACTTCGCTGTGAATTCCCAGGAAAGGGTTGCGCAAGGCACTGTTTTTTTATCTAACCGCGAAGCTAAATAAGTGAATGTTAAGCTCTGTGATTTATATTTATAATCTGTTAAAAGCTAAAGGTACAGTAATATCCCTCTTCTCCTTGAAAAAACTTGGTTATGCGGCATCCCATAGCTGTTTCGGGTGAGACTGCAACCTGTTCGCAGGTTGTTGCCGAAAGGGCCAACACTGTGGGTCTTTTGTTGGTGCGAAGTTAAAGGTACAAAACCCGGGTCTGCCCTAGTGCCCAACAAATTGGTTCCGTTGCTGGTTGAACTCAGTATCTACTTAAGAGGGGTTTACGTCGTACCTTGAGGGCTATGTTTTGGAGACCCTCTGTGAAGGAAATCGGTGATTGGCTTGATGAGACTTATCTAAAATTCACTGAGCAAGAGAACAAAGATCTGCGTCGTAGTGCAAACGACTTTTTAAAAAGGTATGTTTTTTGTGATGTTTATGAAATTTTCTTTGGTAGTATCCACATAGAGTTGCACCAGTGGTTATCCAGGTTAACAGAGAGAAGGATGAACTTCCAAGAACGTCAGTTTCCTGCTTGGACCCCCGCGAGAATTAATATACTGAAACGAGTGAACAACGGGATATCCCGCACTGTTGATTTCTGGAGAACGCGAATCCTTGAAGCCTTTGTGACAGAGTTCGCCGTCGACACGAGTAATTCCTTTAGTGAAGCGAAGCGACAGTTTTTCAAAGGACCCCAGGGTAAGTTTTTGAATTCATTTAGTTTGAGAATTAAAATGCTATTAGCTGAAAAAGGTATATTGCTCATTGAATCAGACTGTTAGATTTTGTATTACTAGCCTATGTTCGCAAGTGAAAATACCTTCGACGAGCAAAGTGGTTTGCTGCAAAGTGGCAAAAGGTACAAGCGATATTTTGGATCCTATTCGTAGGGTCATCATACCGAGTATTCCCCTGTAAATCCCCCAGATTCACAACCCGAGGAAACGCCTCCTGTAACCCCGCAGCGGAGACCTATTATCCTTGAGAAGCAGTCGCAGTCTGAAATTCACCCTAGCCCGAGTAGTCCTGTCACAGGTCAGTCAACCCCAGTAAGTTCCCCCCCGCCTACTTCCAGTCCCCCTCCAACCCCCCCAGCTCCGCTATGGCCCACATGCATGATGACATTAAGCTACATGTTTTCAAAGGCACCGGATCAGAGGATCCAGAACAGTTCTAGTTTTTATGTGAAGCAGTGTGGACTGCTAAGTCCATTACGGATCAAGATACAAAAAGAGCGCAGCTAGTTACTTCTTTCAGAGACCGCGCTTTGACCTGGTTCATGAAGTTTTCCAGCACTCAGAACCATGCACTGCCTAATATAAAAGCAGCAATGATAAAGGAATTTAAGAAGCCAAAATCAGAGTCGCAGTGTATCATGTAGTTGAAAGAGATTCAGCAGAAGCATGGCGAATCAGTGTGGGACTTTGATCAGAGGTTCAAAGTCCTGCTAGACCAAGTCATTTTTACCATTGGACCTGCGCAGCACAAGGAATGGTTCATTACAGCATTACTACCGTATATCCAAACTCCACTTATGCAACAGAAGTTTGCTGACCAGCAGGAGGCTCTGGAAATCGCAATGAAGCTTGAAACCGCCCCTGTCGCAGATAATTCTGGTATTGCTCAAATCCAAGTGCAGTTGGCAGCGATGGCTCTGGAGCTTCGCGATATGAAACAAAGAACAACCAGTCGCGAAGAGGTTTGGTGTACACAATGTCGCACAGAAGGTCATGCCAAGGAACACTTCCCCGTGGTAAGAAATTACTTGAATACTGGTGCGCCAAACCCGTTTCACCCGCAAGTTATTTATTGTGAGCTTTGCAGAACAACAGGGCAGCATCGCCCTGAAGACTACTATTTTCTACAGAGGTATGGGCAAGTACCTAATAACCCCTATTGTAAATTCTGTAAGTCCGTAGGACATAATGAAGATGAGTGTTGTAGTTATGACTTCATGAGAGAGCGCACCTATGATGCCTATCGGGTACAAAATGAGGGACCAAGCAATGCTGGCTATGGCTCCCGCAGTGGTGCATCAAGTAGAGGTGCTTTTGGAAGCCGTGGTGGTGGTGGTATGGCTGGCAGAGGACGCGGTCAGGTGGTGTGTTACAACTGTAACCAAGCCGGGCATCTAGCGAGAGATTGTCGGAACCCAACTACGACATGTCGGTATTGCAGAGCGGTTGATCATGTCATCGAGCAGTGCCTGTAGTTGATAGCTAAGATTCAGGACATAAACAGTGCCCCCACTCAGAATATTCAGATGATTTCTGTCGAGCAAAGACCTGTCCCAGCTATTAATGTTGTCACCAAAAGTGGAGCTACGACAGATGCGCAGACCAAGGAGAACCAGCCTGCCGCGGCTTAGGTTCGTAAGGCACCTGAGAAAGCCCCCGCATTTGATATTGAAAGAGAGAAAGAGACATTCATGGAAGCCAAGAAAGATTTTGCGGCTCCTAGCACAGCAGTGGCACCTGCGCAGCCACATCAGCAGCAATCGCAGTCGCAAGAAGCTTCGATGGATAAAGTAAGTACACTGTCTTCCTTTTTACAGAGTTGTCTAAAACTTTTAAGAAACCATAATGCTTTAAGTGAGTTGCAGAACGTTATTAGTTCCTGCGAACCTCAGCAACATACTGGTCAGGTAAAATTTGTTAATGGAGTTAGAAGAACTGGCAGGGAAATGAGATTGAAAGCCCATATAGGAGAGTATGATATGACTAATGTTATCCTAGACCTAGGATCAGAGGTAAATGTCTTAACCAAGCAAACTTGGGAACAAATGGGACAACCTACCCTTGATTGGTCACCTATATAGTTGAGATTATCCAATCAACAGAATATTGTGCCCCTAGGACGATTCCCTAATGTCTCAGTAGATATTGATGGCGTCAGTACTGTAGCATACTTCGAAGTAATTGAGATCATTGATGACAGCAATCCCTATCCAGCCTTGTTAGGTATTGAGTGGGCAATGGCAAATGCTGTAGTCATTAACCTTAAGAAGAGACAGATGACTTTCGAAGGGAAAGAATTGAGAGTCATAGTCCCATTGGATCCTTCTCAAGGAGAGAGGTACACAGAACCCCTCTGAGATGAAGATTAGGATGTGTTGGACCATATCTACAATATCACAGCGAAGGAAGAAGATTATGTTGATCCTAATGCTGAAGGTATCATGGATTGGCAGTATGACAGCTCCTGCATGATGGATTCAGATGATGGTCTAGAGAATTGGCAGAACAGATTGTATGAGCTACATGGCCACCGCTGTGCAAGAATTACCAAGTCTCTTAGATGGCTTAGCTCGTAGACAAGAGCCTTACCTATTTTTGATGGTTCGACCGACCCAGAAGAGTTTATTGAGCAATTCTCAGCCCAGATAGCAGACTCACAGAAAATGAAGACTTTGGATTCAACATTTAGAGCTACGGCAGCCAGATGGTGGAATGGTCACAAACAGTACATTCATAGTTGGGAAGTCTGCCAACAGTCCCTTCGCCTGAGATTCACGAATCGACCACAGGAGGTCCAGAGCAGGTTTAATGGTCAGACTAACCCTCATAAGCATTTGGAGCAATGCTACGAATCCTGGGAGCATGTACCTCATGCAGAGTGGGTACATAGGTTTGTGCATACCTTGGATCCTATCGTAAAGAATTGGTATGTGGAAGTCGAGCTTTGCCAGGGTACTGTAAGTTGGGATACTCTTGTTAATAATTTTGTATTGACATTTTCTATTAATGAAGTTTGTCCTGCTTTAGACGCAACTATTAGAGTAATACATACTAAGGTATTTGATGAGCAAGAGCTAGTGGAATACCAACCGGATTGGAAGGCACAAGAAGCTAATGCAGTCGAATGTTATAACCTCGCAATTGACAAGGATGACGATCCGCGCAACATTGATATTCTAGAATCAGAAGGCCACTGCGAAGTACATGGACCAGTAGTCGAAGCACCTGAAGTGACACAACCCCTGAGGACGCGGACCGTAAACATTGGCTCAGAAGAACAGCCTAAGCATGCTACCATTGGAGATTATTGGGATGAAGAAATGGTAAGCAAAGTGACCCAACTTCTCCACGAATACTAGGACCTATTTCTGACAAAATTCTTAGAGATGAAAGGCATCCTGGGTGATATAGGAGTTATGAAGATTCCCTTGAAACCTGATGCGAAGCCTGTGAGATAGCGTCCTTATAGGTTGAACCCTAAGTATAACGAAAAAGTTAGGATGGAGCTGGATAAGATGCCGGCTGCAGGAATTATTGAACCTGTTGAAGAATCCGAGTGGGTTAGTCCTATGGTGGTACAAGAGAATAAGACTAAGGGTGAAATCCGAATCTGCGTTGACCTAAGGAAGCTGAATGATGCTTGTCTACATGATCCCTTCCCCACACCCTTCACAGATGAAGTGTTAGACAATTTCGGGGGTCAAGAAGTGTACTCTTTTACTGATGGATTTTCAGGTTACCATCAGATCAGAATTGCTCCAGAGGATCACCATAAGACAACCTTTGCTACAGAAATGAGATCCTTTCAGTATACAGTTATGCCCTTTGGATTGAAGAATGCACCTGCTATATTTTCTAGAGTAGTCATCTCTGCCTTTAAGGAATATATACATAAATTATTAGAAGTGTATTTTGATGATTCGACTATATTTGGGTTGCTAAAAGACCATATAACTAGTTTAAGACTTATGCTGGATAAATGGAGACAGCACCAGATTTCCTTGAACTTGAAGAAGTGTATCTTTTGTGCACCTTTTGGAATTCTGCTAGGTCACATTGTATGTAAACAAGGATTGATGATGGACCCTGCGAAGATAGCTATTATTGTGAACCTGCCACCTCCAACGTCTGTTAAAAAACTTCGCACTACGCTTGGTCATACTGGATATTACGGGAAATTTATTAAAGGGTATGCTCAGATTATTGCTCCAATGGAAAAGTAGTTGAAGAAAGATATTAAGTTTGAATGGGCCCCTAAGTGCCAAGCCAACTTGGATATTTTGAAGGAAAAGATGGTAACTACTCCTATCTTAGTATTCCCTGACTGGAATAAGGAATTTCATGTGCATGTCGATGCATCCTCCATTTCTCTGGGTATAGTATTGGCCCAGTCAGGCGAAGGTAATATTCATCACCCCATTTCTTTTGCAAGTAGGAAATTGTCCACAGCAGAGAAAAGTTATACTACAATAGAACGTGAAGGCCTCGCTATGGTTTATGCATTGCAGAAGTTTCGACATTATCTGTTAGGATCTCATTTTAAGATGTTTACTGACCATTCTGCTTTGAAGTATTTGGTTAACAAGCCTGTGCTAGGTGGAAGGATATGTAGATGGCTGATTTTGTTTCAGGAGTATGATTTGAGATCATAGTCAAACCAGGAAGATTGAATCTAGGTCCTGACCACTTGTCGAGGCTCGAGTCGGGAGAAGAACCTGCCAGCTTGGATGAAGGTCTTCCTGATGCCCTGTTGTTTGCCATCCAGATGGTTGATGAATATTTTCAAGATATTGTTGAGTATTTGTCTACAGGTTTTCCACCCGCCGAGATGACAACACAGCAGAAGAAGCAGCTGGTGGTTCGTGCAGCTGACTTTACCTTAATAGCAGGACAATTATATAATATGGGACCAGATGAAATACTACGCAGATGTGTTTTAGAGCACGGAAAGCCGTTAATTTTGGCTGAGGAACATTCTGGGGCAACAGGAGGTCATTACGTAGGAAAAGCTACAGTACAGAAGATTCTGACAGCCGGATTGTGGTGGCCCACAATTCACAAGGATGCAAAAGAATATTGTCACAGCTGCGACATCTGTTAAAGGATGGGCAAACCATCAAGGAGGGATGATATGCCTCTAGTTCCGCAGGTAACTTTACAACCCTTTGGCAAATGGGCTATTGATTTTGTCGGACCTATCAATCCCCCCGCGAAGAAGTCAGGAGCAAGATACATTATTACAACAACTGATTACCTCACCCGTTGGGCCGAAGCTCAACTAATGAAGAATTGTAGCGCTGCTACAGCTGCAAAGTTCATCTTCGATAACATCTTGTCCAGATTTGGGTGTCCTAGAGTCCTTATGAGTGATCAGGGATCACATTTTCTAAATAAGACTATTGAAGTATTGACTGAGGAATTTCAGGTATATCATCAAAAGAGTACTGCCTATCATCCCCAAGCAAATGGAACTGTCGAAGCTTTTAATAAGATCCTTGAACAGGCTCTGACGAAGGTTTGGAACGTTAACAGAAATGACTGGGATCTTAGAATTCCAGCAGTACTCTGGGCTTATAGGACTACCTGCAAGAAATTGATAGGCCATACACCTTTTAGGCTGGTCTATGGGCAAGAAGCAGTCATGCCCATGGAATATATTGTTCCTAGCCTTAGAATATATGCTTTCACAAAGATGGATGACCCATCGATAATAACAGAAAGGCCGACAAAGATACTAGAACTTGAAGAGGACAGATTTATTGTAGGGTTCCAGCAACAAGTGCAGAAAGCTCAAGAAAAAGCATGGCATGATAGACAAATCAAGAAGAAGCAGTTCCAACAGGGTGATCTTGTGCTCTTATATGACAACAAATTCATGAAGTTCCTGGATAAGTTCAAGACACATTGGAAAGGACCATATATAGTGCAGAAAGTTACTGATGGTGGTGCAGTCCAGTTGGCTAAGTTGAATGGAGAAATTTTACCTTCTATGGTAAATGGCAGTCGTTTAAATAAGTATAGGGACAGGCTAGGACCTCCTAATCAGACGTAACATCAGGAAGGAAAGGCTAAGTACCAAGAACAGTTGAAATTGGGTGCTAGACTATAATGAAGCTGCCCTCAAAGTTATGACGTGTGGAAAACTGGCAAAGTTCGAAGTTTCATATTGTGTCGAGGGTTCTTGTCCAGGAGAAGCTGAAGTTAGTAGTTATGTCGAAGATTAAAGGTGTGTCGTAGCTTAAAATCTGACGGATGGGACAAACCAGACTTGGCGGAGCCGGCACGAGAACTGCCTTAACTGCTTGTAATAATGAGATTTTGGGAAAATCTCGCACCGTGTGGACAGGATTTCCACCACTCCACCGGATTTGGTGTCATTAATGCACCATGATGATAGATTCTATTACGGGATTCTATAAGAAGCTACACCGACCTGCGACTCCTGCATTGTGCATTTCTTTGAGTTTCTTCAGTTAGGACCATGTTGAATGATCGCGAAGCCCAGGAGTTAGTACAAGAGTTCAGGAAGAGGCATCTGCAGAACCTTCTGAGCAATCCACCTATGCAGAAAGGCTTGACCAGGACGAAGGCAGGCAGAAGTTCGCTCTAAACCGGATGAAGGCACACAGAAGTTCGCTCTAATGTGGAGCGACGAAAGGTACCAGGCCTCACGAGAGGAATCTGAGGTATCCCAAGATGTATCCTCCTGGTTTGGCAAAGCCAAGGTGGCTGTTTGTCCTAGGCACCTTGAAACACAATTCTGGAGCCCCTAAGTTGTGGATGGTCAAATGTTCGGCAAGCAGATCGAGGGATGGGGTCGCTGATAGATCCAGAAAAGCCTTAATCAGCATATTATGAAGAAAAGGAACAAGCCGCCAACAACTGCATGTATGGTTTCAGAAAGCAGCGCACTATGTTTCACCAACGAGAGTCTACCACCAGAAAAGCAGCAGAGTGTCCCGGGACAGGCCATTAGTGAGTCTTAGGGGCCTGTTGGGGCGCGCACTGCAACGGTCCTTAAGGTGGGTAACTCCACGGGTTTTTGGAGTTTGTAAGCGGAGTTATAACTCAAAATAGTCTTAGGGGTGTTGGGGTTGAGTCAAAGTCCTCTGTTTGTAATAAACCCATGGTTTAAGTCCAGGGTTTAGGGTTCGGGGTGCCCATGGTTTAAGACCATGGTTTTGTAACAGGTGCACTATAAGTAAGCACTTTTGTAAAGAAGTAAGGTTAGGCTTTTTATGAAAGATAAATCAATGCAAAGCTAAGGCTATTTTTGTAAGAAAAGGTTAAGTCCTAGCTGTGTGCGTGGACGACCTCTGCAGCTGTGTGCGCAGAGGCCTACAGTTGTGTGCGCGGATTTGAGGACTTGAAGGGATGTGCAACTGAGTGCACAGATCAGAACTGTGGTTTTTGTAGAAAGTTGAATAAAACACAGTTCTGTGGACGTAACCCCTACATTGGGGGTGAACCACGTTATATCTTGTGTCGTGGTTCTGTGTGTTATTTCTGTTGTGTTTCTTTCATGCATTAATATCTATATATCTGATAAGTAAATATCACTGCTAGATAATAACTTTGCTGTGAATTCCCAGGAAAGGGTTGCGCAAGGCACTGTTTATTTATCTAACCGCGAAGCTAAATAAGTGAATGTTAAGCTCTGTGATTTATATTTATAATCTATTAAAAGATAAAGGTACAGTAATATCCCTCTTCTTCTTGTAGAAACCTGGTTCTACGACATCCCATAGCTGTTTTGGCTGAGACTGCAACCTGTTCGCAGGTTGTTGCCGAAAGGGCCAACACTGTGGGTCTTTTGTTGGTGCGAAGTTAAAGGTATAAAACCCGGGTCTGCCCTAGTGCCCAACACTCTACCGATGTATCGAAAGTCCATCCATCTATATCCAACGATGTATCAACGGTCTTCAGCTGAAGACTTCCGATGTTTTCAGCACTTAGAAAATTTTGGCGAAAAAAATTTCTTCCTTCTCCTCTACGTCAGCGCTCTCATTTTCTATCTCCTGCTAACGCCGATGGTCTTTATCGGATGTTCTTTTGAACTAAATGAGCCAACGTTTTGGTGGTCTCTTCAACTAAACTTTTCTGATGGTTTCCATACTTAGAGAGATTTTGGCAAAAATTTCTTTTCAGCTCCGTCGTCAACTTTTTACCTCTGGCGGCATCGAAAACCCTTCCGCCTAATTACGCCGATGTTTCGGCGATCATCAACTGATGGCTTCCAATGATTTTGGCACTTAGAAAAAAATTGGAAAATTTTCTTCCCGCCAGTTCCCATCGGGCGGACTTCTGTCTAAGCTGTCCGATGCATCGGAGGAGCTTCAGACTAAGTCCTCCGATGATCCGACGATCTCAACACTTAGAGAATTTTCAATAATTTTCTCCTCATCAGCTTATCTCACCTGATGCCATCGGCTCTCAATATCTCTTCCTTTTTGCCATTGTGTCTCATCATCAGACAACACAACCGAAATTATGTCTCTTTAGACTATCACAACTAACACTGCGGCTCACTTCCAATCAACACAGCCGACACTGCGGCTCTTCTTCAGCACTTTATAAAAAAATTTCTGGAATTCCTTTCCGTCGGTCCGCATCAGGTGGACTTCCGTCTAGCTCTTTGCTGCATCAGATGAGCTTCCGGCTAAGCCTTCCGACGTGTTGGAGGAGCTTCAATCTAGGCCATCCGATGAATTTCGGACTTAGAAAAATTTTGAAGTTTTTGTAATTCACACAGTTTCTTTCTTTTTCTCCTGCTGGGAAGAGGGAAACTTGCCTCTGCTAGCTGATTTCTCATGGCCCTATGAGGCCCAATGCTACAATGATGGCTCTGATACCAGTCTGTAACGTCCCCTACCCTGCGACCGATGAAGAGGACGCTACCATGCCACTAACCATCCGAGCAACTAGCCCCATGAACATGTACATACATATAAACTGAAGAAAAATGCTTGGAAGTAAAAACATGCATACATGATTATCATACAGCAGAAGCAAAACCATACATTCCAACATTTAACATGTTCATCATCATTCATTAAACATTAAATATGACCGCATAAGTAAAATGGACAAGAATACTTATCTTATAAAGAACTCATTCCACAACCAGCTACATCATTGCAACGTTCCACCCAACCATAGGCCAGCGTGCTCCTTAATCTCTCAGCAATGCTGCCACCGACGAGTTAGGCATGATTCCCCAAAGAATAAGGAACAAGAAGGATTACACATAGCCAAGGATACACAAAACAACTAAGAAACCACAATTGGGTTTATCAGGCCATCAGCAAATCAGCCAAGCCAACACAGTTGGGTTTATCGGGCCAACAACAAATCAGCCAAGCCAACACAGTTGGGTTTATCAGGCCATCTAGGAGCTGGGAAAAGATAAATGCTAAGCTGGGGAGATAATTGAAGAGCTAAGGACACCTACACCAGAGCTAGCCTGACCTCTAGAACACCCACACACACCCAACACAAGGAAATCAATCCCTTCTCTGCTACACAGTCCCTCAGGCCCTGAACTCCCTTCCAATGCTATTCATGGGTTGTGGAGAAGAAATATAGCCCTCTAGCTTTGTCTATGTGATTCCCAAACACACTAGGTTTATTAAGCAAACCAAGCCCTCATCCCACTCCAACACAGTTTGAAGACCATCCATTGCATACACGCAACAAACAAGCGATTCACAGCTTAGATAGGGGAAATCAATTCTTGAGTCATTCTTGGCCCTATCATGGAAAAAACGACTCAATAATAACCTACAAAAGCTCAAAAACATGAATGAGACCACAACAAATGAACAATGTGGGGGAAAACCACAGCCCTGGGCTCAACAATGAAGTTACGGGAAATTACACAGCCCGGAAGGGAAGAGAAAATAGACTCTCAGCATGGGCAGGAGGAAAAATGTATACATAGGCCACAAATTGGTAAGGGGAACATGCACACACTGTGGAAATTGAACCTAGGTGATAGATCAATTGCACTCACAAAATTACTAATCAAACATGCAAATTTACACACAAAGGAGACTGAAATTGGAGCATAACACTAATCTGTATTGAATAAGTGTACAATAGCCAACCATATGAAGTCATAGGCTACTGAAATAAATAATTACATGAGAGATTCGAATGCATAAGGATTCCATTCGAAATAGTCAAAAGCAGGCTTACTAAATCTAGTCAAATCCCCCATAGGTGCATAAATCAGTTTCCAAATCTGCCTAGGAGCCCACGAATTGGAAAAGTCAAGTAGGCAAGCTAATAGGTGATGGAAAGACAACTCATACATGCTTTTATTAGGAGAAAATAATTGAGGATGATGAGGGAAAAAAACAAGTCAACTACACCTAGTCTTACTTTTCCTTTTGCCATAAAACTTAGTAAAGCAGGCAATAAGCAGAAAAAGCAGACATGCTCTAGGGAGGATCTGGAATAAAGAAGATATGCTAAATATGGATTCTAGGAGGTTTCCCAAGTGCTCCATGACTCAGTTTTAGCAAGTTTGACTTCTAGGACATGTGGAGGACAACTTGCATAGAGTGGATTATTGGAAACTAGGCAAATAAGACAAAAATGGATTAATTAATGTCTAAGGTAGCTAACTATGGGTTGATTATTCTAACACCCCCCCTTAATCCTGACTTATGAGTAAATATCAGAAAAATATAGGGCCTAGCAACAAGGCTTAGTCACCCTTTACATACTGCATGGTGACTGCATGTCCATTTAACAAAGGAAAGAGGAAAAAACCCAGTGGGAAAATCCTCCCTTAAACATGGACAGTAAAATAAAATTTGAAAATCTTGTCATCAATCATGCTTCATAGCATGATCAACAATCCCCAGCGGTGATTTGAGATTGCTGAATGTCTTCTTACAAAAAACTTTGGTGAAAATGTCAGCTACTTGTTCTGAAGATGCACAGAAGAGTAGGTGAATGGTGCCATCATGCACAAGCTGTCTGATGTAGTGCATATGGATCTCAATGTGTTTGGTTCTCTATATCTGAACTGGATCATTGTAGAATCGAATGTTTCTCTGATTATCACAATAGTTGAGAACTCTGATTCGAAGGCACACTCACCAAGTATCCCTTGCAACCATAAACATTGAGTTGCTGCATTTACAACTCCTCTGTACTCTGCTTCTGTAGATGAGAGTGCAATGGCACTCTGTTTCTTGCTTGACCAACTGATTGGTCCTTCAAAAAGCATGAACACATATCCTGATGTTTACTTTTGATCTGTGTTGTCACCTACCCAATCATTGTCAGTAAACCCAATCAAATCAAGATCAGATTTAGCTTTGTAGAAGATCCCATGAGTTCTTGTTCCCTGAAAAAAGTTAAGGATCCTTTTGGTTTCTCTCTAATGGATCTCATGAGGCTGATCCATGTATCTTGAAGCCACAATTACTGCATAAGAAAGATCAGGTTGAGTGTGTGTAAGGTACAATAACCACCCAATCAGTTGTCTATATAGTGTACTATCTACCATAGGAGAAGAACCTGCTTCTTCAAGCTTAACTCCTGAAAGGAAGGGAGTCTTGCTTGGCTTGCAATATTTCATGTTGAACTTGTTCAGCAAATTGAAAGCATACTTGTACTGATGTAATTTTATTCCTTGTTGGTATTGAACAATTTCGAGACCCAAAAATTGGCTCAACAACCCCAAATCAGTCATAGAAAATGCATGGTTCATTGCATCCTTCAAGGAGGTAATTTCTTTCTTTGAGCTTCCTGTAATCAGAAGGTCATCCACATACAAGACAATAATCATCAAAGAACCATGAATCAACTTCAAATAATCATTTGGATCATACTTGCATCGAACAAAACTCAATGACAGCAGAAAGCCATCAATCTTGGCATACCAAGCCCTAGGGGCTTGCTTAAGCCCATACAATGATTTCTTTAGTCTGCACACAAAATATGGATTAGTAACAAACCCTTGAGGCTGCTTCATGTGAATCTCTTCAGTAATATCTCCATTTAGGAAAGCACACTTCACATCCATGTGATGTACCTCCCACTGCTTCGAAGCTGCAATGGCTAAGGCTAGCATGATGGAGTCCATCTTTGCCACTGGTGCAAAGGTATCATTGTAGTCAATACCATGCACTTGTGAGTACCCCTTGGCTACCAATATTGCATTATATTTCAAAGGTGAACCATCAGCAGCAAACTTAGTTTTGAAAACCCACTTACATTGAACTAGCTTCCTCCTTGGGGGAAGATCAACCAGCTCCCAAGTGTTGTTCTTCTCGAGTGAGCTGAATTCTTCTTTCATGACTGCTTGCCATATTGGATCATGTGCTGCATCGTCATATGTCTGTGGGTTTGAATCAAACATCAGATAGCATTTCTTTGCAAACAAAGGGTCTTTCATGCTCAGGGCACTCTCAAACTGAGATCTATTCCTCCTAGGATCACTAGGATTTCCAGCTAGTTCCCTAGCTGCATGAATGGTCTTTGCTGCCCATTTTGGTCTTGTAGGAATGTTAGGATCTGCAATTAAATCATCATTATTAGACATATCAGAATCAACAAACTCATTTGTCTCTTCACTTACATTCAATGGTTCTGGTGGTGAAGAAGACTCTCCAACTTCAACTGCTGCTAAAGGCTCTTCTTGGAACTGAACACTCCTTTCAATGAAGGCTTTGTTTGTGCTCAAATTAATCATCTTGTACTCTTTTGAATCTTCAGAGTACCCAACAGATAGACACTCTTGGATTTGGGTCTGCAAATCCTTCCTCTTTTATGTTGGAATTCTAGCCCAAGCCCTTGAGCCAAAAATCCTGAAATGGGTCACATCTGGCTTGTGACCGCTCCATGCTTCGAAAGGAGTCATACCATCAAGATGTTTATGAGGCACCCTATTCTAGATATAAGATGCACAATTTATAACCTCAGCCCAAAAATTTGGTGGCAAAGTCTTAACCTCCAACATACAGGTTGCCATCTCTTTCAATGATCTGTTCTTTCTCTCAGCAACACCATTTTGCTGTGGAGTGTAAGGGATTGAATGCTGCATCCGAATACCTGCATATTCACAATATTGAATGAACTAAGACTTGACATACTCACCACCATTGTCAGATCTGAGGATCTTGATTTTCCTCCTAGACTAGTTTTCAACCAAAGCCTTAAAGACTTTGAAGAGGCCAAAAAATTCAGACTTATGCTTCAGGAAGTAAACCCAACAGTACCTGGAAAAGTCATCTATGAAGGTTAATGCATATTTGGCCTAACTCATTGACATATGAGGGAATGGACCAGAAACATCACTGTGGATAAACCCAAGAGGTGCAGAGGTTCTCTCATGACTAGCTCTCTCAAATTTATGCTCTAGGTGTTTTCCTAGGACACAACCTTGACAGAATCCCTTGGAAAACTTAATCTTTGGTAACCCTATGACCATTACTTTTTCACTTAGATCAGAAAGATACTTATAGTTAAGATGGCCAAATATTTCATGCCAAATCTTGCTTGCCTCATTAGCATGAATCAGAAGAGTAGAGGGGTTTGAGTAGGGTAGAAAATGTGAAAACTAGTATAGCTTTGAAGTGTGATCTACAAATCCTTTTTCAATGAATTTACCACTCGAGATATCCATGATATCAACATCATCAGGGGAGAATATGACCTTCTTTGGAGACCTTATGTGGGTCATCTGATACACTGACAAGAGGTTAGAGGCAAGACCTGGAACATATAATACATTGCTGAACTTACCATGGTCAAGATCAATCCTTCCTTTTCCCAAACTGTCAGTGAGAGAGTAATATCCCAGCACTATTAGTGGACCTTTTGACATGTCAAGAGAGGAGAATTCCTCCTTGGTCAAAACCATATGTCTTGAAGCTCCAGAGTCTATGATGAAGCTAGGTGAGCTTGATGTGCCAGCAACCAATGCATGAACTCTCTCTCTGTCTTCTGAATTTGATCCTCCTTCCCTCTTCTTTGAGCTATCAGGAAGGGAGATGTTATTCTTCTCCAGGAGTTTGGTCAGCATGTTAATTTTCTTCTTCATGCAGGAGCTTTTAGGATGAAATCCCTTACTGCAGTATGCGCACTTGCTCGTTTATCCTTTGTTCTTCTTGTTTTGGAAGTTCTTCTTGGAGCCTTGGGGCTCCTCCTGAGACTTGTTCTTGTCTCTCTTTTGCTTAGGTGGCTTCTTAGCTTTCTTCTTGCCTTTTGAATCCACCCTCGAATCTCCAGCAACCTGAGCTTGGTGTTCGGAAGGTTTGATGGTGCCCATCATCACTAGTTTAACTTGTTCTTGTGTGAGGGATTCCATGAACTTTGCAAGCTTAGGCATCTTCCAGGATCGAGCTATCAACTTGGTGGCATGGAAGGTTGAAACAAACACTAAATAGTCAGGGACAAGCTTCAAGAGTATGGCCAAAACTAGTTGCTCCTCCTTATTTTCAATTCCACACTGTTTTAGTTGCAAAACAAGGTCTTTAAACTTGGAAAAGTAGAGTTGCAGGGATTCGAAGCTGCTGGGACTCAAGGAGATCAATTCATTCTCGATTTGATGTCCTCTCATCTCATCTCTCTTACCAAAAATCTCTACAATCTTCTCCCATACTTCATTTGGTGATGTCAATCCATCAAGATGGAAGAGGAGGTCTCTAGATATGCTCAGACACAAGAGACCATAAGCCTCATCCCTCCTGTTGTACCATTTAATTTTCTCTGTAGCTACATTGGGATCTGCTTTAGTTGCCATAGTCACCCTGTAGAGACCTTTCACTCTCAACTGTATCTCCATCTCCGCTTTCCATTCAAAGAAATTAAATGGAGTCAAGATGATCTTCTCAGATTGATCCATAGCTTAGAAATTGTCCCTTCAGTCAGCAGAATAGCTCCTAGTCAAGATGTTGAACCTGCAATAGCAATATGGAAGGAGAGAAATTGATCTACAAAGGCTCTGATACCATGTGAAAATTGAACCCAGGTGATAGATCAATTGCACTCACAAAATTACTAATCAAACATGCAAATTTACACACAAAGGAGACTGAAATTGGAGCATAACACTAATCTGTATTGAATAAGTGTACAATAGCTAACCATATGAATTCATAGGTTGCTGCAATAAATAATTACATGAGATATTCTAATGCATAAGGATTCCATTCGAAATAGTCAAAAGAAGGCTTACTAAATCTAGTCAAATCCCCCATAGGTGCATAAAGCAGTTTCCAAATCTGCCTAGGAGCTCACAAATTGGAAAAGTCAAGTAGGAAAGATAATAGGTGATGGAAAGAAAACTCATACATTCTTATATTAGGAGAAAATAATGGAGGATGATGAGGGTAAAAAACAAGTCAACTGCACCTAGTCTTACTTTCCTTTTTGCCATAAAACTTAGTAAAGCAGGCAATAAAGCAGAAAAAGCAGACATGCGCTAGGGAGGATCTGGAATAAAGTAGATATGCTAAATATGGATTCTAGGAGGTTTCCCAAGTGCTCCATGACTCAATTTTAGCAAGTTTGACTTCTAGGACATGCGGAGGACAACTTGCATAGAGTGGAATATTGGAAACTAGGCAAATACGACAAAAATAGATTAATTAATGTCTAAGGCAGCTAACTATGGGTTGATTATTCTAACACACACAGAACATGAATGGATTATCCACAGGAAATCATGGGTGACAGAGAAAATGGCTCCTCAGCTCGCTGCCTAGGTAAAACGACGCAGAATCCTGTGCGTGAGAAGGTGACAGAACCACTGTCTACGTGAGAGTGAGCCCGAAACCATAGGGAGAGTGGGAGAGTGGAAGATTCCACTGGTGGAGTGTGCATGTGGGAAAGGACTGGAATTCCTACCACCCACCACTTCCTAGCCATGACTGTCTCCAACTACAACAGAAGTTTTAAATGGGTGGTTGACACATGGCTTTTCCCCATAGGCTCAAGGTTTAACAATTCCCCCTCCTTATCCTTAGGAAAATCACGCCCTTTTGATTATGGTTGCATTGACATAGCTGGTTGGGGTTTATTTAATTAAAAAACATATTTACATGATGCTAAAACTAATATGTGTCATATATCACGATATACCATCGGCAACGATTCCAATCGCCGAAACATAACACAACCAAATTTATGGTGGGGATTTTGCCTTTAGCTCCACACCATGATCAATTACAATATATCCATCATGTACATTTAATGCAATGGGGTCAAAACCGGGGTGTTACACCCAAAGGAAAAGAGGACCAATCTCGATCCTTTTGGGAGGAAGGGTATTCGTAGGATACATTGATACATCAAAGGCATACCAAATATACTTCCCAAGATTCAAGAAGATCGACATCAGTAGAGATGTAACCTTTGATGAAGACTTGACATACTTCAGATTTAGGAGGTGTTGGCAGTCAGCAACAACCCCTTCATTTTTTTTTGTTGAGATGAAAATGATCAGCTCTCTTCTATGATTTACTTTTTAAAGATTATCAAAGAGTGCCTTCAGAATCCTCGATTCTGAAGGTACTCTCAATTATAGAAGAGTTAAGAATTTATGAAAACACTTTCATAAATTTGATAAATTAGCAGCTTCCAGTCTCGTAAATTTTATATATGATCAATTTTATCATTAATTAATTCATCTGATTATATATATTGATTTAAGAGATTTAAAAGTATAGTATGCTAATTAGTTTTTAATGAAGATACATTTTGAATTTGTTTGGAGCTTGGTTTTTGATAAGATATTTTAAGTTCTTGAAATCCTTATAACTAAAGGTGATTTATTAATTAAAAATATTTTCATTAAACCTAAGGTTCAAATTTCACATATAACTTAATCTTTAATATCATATCATTGCTTTGTAAAAATTGTATATATATAACACAAAATAGTGAGAGTGCAAATAAATGTATATTATTTTGAAATTTTCATGTGTCATATAAATATAACCATAATAGTTTTATGAGCTTTATATCCTATCAAATCTAGTTTTGGGACATAAGTGGTTAGGATTTCATAAAGTATTTAAAACTATATTTCGAAATAAAACTACATGTATATATATGGTTTGAGTGTTAATAGTGATCGTTAGTTAGTTGCATTTCATAAATCTTAAGAACATTACAGATTATTATTATAACTCTACATCATCGTGTTAATGAACACGACTTCCTTCCACGTGTAATCTAGAGTAATTATCAATTGATAGTTTTTAATGAAGATACATGATTCATATGGCTAATAGACAACATCTGTTACAAGGATCGCTGTATGAAGATTGGATTCGTATTGGTATAAGGATTTGGTTAACACCTATGTTTTTATTGACAGCTGTGGGTGTAATGATGAAATTGTATCAGTAGAATTTAATTTCATAGATGACTGATAACCATTCCCATTCATGATGTTGTACGAGCTCATCATTCCAGACTGAGTGTCATTAATGTTTTGATTTATAATCCCTGAATTGAATGATTTCTGATATGAAGGATTAGTTAGAGTTTGAAATTTCCTTTTACATACTACTTTCTGAAGAATTTCAGTTAGTCGTGGCTAATCTATTCATTTATCATAGCGAAAACACTGGCTGTTGTGCTCATCATCTCCAAATTTGGTTAATATGGCAAAAATTGGGGTTCTTATCTCTGTCACGTATGAGTCAATTGAGGATTTGACATTTCGCGTAATGCCTTATACTTGGGTGCCTATTCCTTCAATTTTCACGACTTCATTTGTTTCAATCCATAACCAGAGTTGTAGTGAGGAAACAATGGCTCCTCTCAGCCGATTTGAAATTTCAGGACCTGAGCTGGTTGAAGCCGACGAGAAAGCTACTCTATTATTCGAAAAGATTGGATGGGGTTAGTTTTTCAGATGTTTTAGTGGGCATAACGTGGAGGTTACTAAACAATTTGCTATGAGTTTTAAGGAAAATGTAGCTCATATTGGGGATTTCAAGTTTGTAATTGATGAAGATAAGATTGCAGAAGCTACAAAGATTCCTCAAACTGGAGAGCAATGGTTTAAAGGAGGAAAAGTGGATAAGAAGAAATGTCGGTCTTCACTGTTGCCCTTACCAGCCAATGCAAAGTTGAAGATTGGGGTTTCGGTTAAATTTTTAAAACTAGAATGGCGAGTATTTTATGAAATCCTAGTTAGGTATGTATCTTGTGATGGCCGATTCTCTCATCTGCATTATTATCATCTGCGACTACTGTTAGCATTGAAAGGATCTAAACTTGATCTTCCATTTTACCTATTGCAAAGTCTGAATAAAATGGCACATTCAGTGCAAAATACCATAGGTAATCCTGATAGGAGTTTGTTCCACCATGGTCTAATTAAAATTTTAATCCAGCATCAGCTGTCTCTTAGCTATAAATCTTGGGATGAGTTTTTGGTTGGAAGTAAATTAGGGTCAATGCAGTATTGGCCAAACCCTCCCCCTAAAACTCGTAGGAAGCGTAAGGCTCTAGTAAAATCCGAAGTTGATGATGTTCATAAGGCTGAGTTAAGGGATAAATAGCTTAAGGAAGCAAATCCACCTATAGGTACTTGTATTAGTAATGATGGAATTGTGAATGTAGCTCCCTGTTACGCTGAGACAACCATGGGCCAATCCCTATCTGACAAGGGCTTTATTACACCTACAAAGGTAAAGGGCAGATTGACCGAAAATGAAGATCTTGATGCTGTTAATTATGAAAACCCCTCTGAGTTATATACTCCTCGAAAACATGGTGATGAATCCATGTGAAAACTTGAACAACTAGCACAGGTGTGTTGTGACAAAGGGGGTTTTGAGCCAAAAGGTCTTGTGTTTGTTCGTACAAGAAGAATCACTAGAAGTATGAATACTACACCTACAGCCTCTGTTCCTGCAACCACTCAACAGAGTACTCGGCCAGTGATTGTCCATCTTGAGGATGATGTTCCATCTTTGGTTCCCGAAACCATGCATATAGATGAACCTATTATCATAGAGAATAATCATGAAAAATCATTGGCCAAAGACATTACGGAGTCAGGTAAGTTTGAAACTGCCCCATCATGTATGGATGCTTGTGGTTTTGGCCCTGAGCCATCGTTTATGAGATTTCCATCACCAGATCAAGATATAGATAATCTTGATTCTTCTCAAGCAGATGATTCATGTCATGATAAGGAAGAAGAAACTCTCCAACAGGTCCTTGACAGAGTATATGAAACCAAAATCGCAGAATTGAAAAATGAACTAAAAGAATGTCAAGCAAACACAGCCTTGAAAGATGAAGAAAATAAAACATTCAGGGCAGAATTATTAAATTGGGTTAATAGATAGAAGGACATGAACATCAAGAAGAATCGATACAAGAAAGCAAAAAAATCAATGATAGATGCAAACCAGCACTTGCTTGAGCAAGTAGATCAACAAAAGCTAGTAATCATCAGGCTCAAAGCTAAACTTTCTGAGGCCAGAATAGTGATCAATTTACAAAGTAGAACCTGATGTTGTTTCTATTTTTGGTTATATGGTTTATATTTCTGTCGACAGGTAATAAAATATTTTTAAGAGCATACCTACAAAATCGTAGATTTTACAGGCATGCATATAATTTATTGGTTTTATTGTTATTTCTGTTGAAACTGGTTTTAATAAGACTCTTATATTTGTTGAACAGGTGTACATGGTATCACTATCCTTAGCAGATACAGGACGTTTCAGATCACAGTTGGCAAACGTCGATGCTTCTTGAAGGCTGGAATTTCAAAATAGCCACGAATATGTCAGTTCCCTTAAATCAGGAGATGATACAGGCTAGTTGTTTTATTGATTGTTTTTATCCTATAGTAATATTTGTGACAGGTTTCTTTTGAAGAGATTTGATGCACTTTAATAGGAATAGACCTCCTATGGTATTGAATACATCATTTATGAATAAACTGAATTGAAAGACTCGTGGGGTTATATATAAACTAGTAATTTTTATGCAAAAGGGGGATGGAGTGACTGAAGAAAAACATCATTGAAATATTATTTCAATACTAGTTTTATTCCTTACTGAGGTTTCATCTTTGGAGGTGGAATGTGACTGGAAATTCTCAGACTGGTATCGTTGATCGGTATTATTTTGGATACTTTTATAATATATTTCAATATATCATCTTCTACTTATAATATTGATACAGTATACTTGGTTATGCTTGTATTCATTATTTGATATTACACTTTGTCAACACAATATTGTTATTTGAATTAGTATATTATTATAATTGAATTAATCAGTGTTTCTATTGAAAATCCGAGATATAATGATATACATATTTATGTTGGTTTTGATCTCATTTGTATTTTTGCAATGTTTTCATTATGAACATGATCTTCTATTCAAATATTTAATGTTGTTTATTAGTTGTTAATTAATTAAACATTTCAAAAAAATCTGAAGTAATTGCTTATTTCAATTTCTCTGTCATGGTAACATATAGCAGAATGATTTAGTGTGGATGGTTTAAATATTTTCATTTAGATTTTACTCATTTATCTTTCTGTTCACTTGAAATATTAATTGATAATTAATATAATATTCAAATTGCTCTCAGCTGGGATAGAATAGTTTAGTTAGTGTTATTTTAGTATAGCTTACATTTAACGGTTGTTAAATAGAATTTGGGTAATTTTAGAATAATTATAATAGTCTTTTAAAATTTAGAATATTAGATACAAAATCCTCAAAATCGAATACTTTCATTAAGAAAGCAATTCTAGGATAACTTAGGTAGTAGAAAACTAATTTTAGGGTTTATTTAGATAGAAATAACATTAAGATAATTTTTTACTGAATTTTAGTTTCTCCTTAAGAGAAAAATTTAGTTGGTAGCAGGACCATAAACTGCGAGGTTTTGTCATCCCAAACACACCGGGAGCTGCTTTAAGCTACTTGTGTGGGCTTAATCTCCTTAGTTGGCCTAGGTCAGAAAATAAGGCCAACAGGAGGCTACCTATTCAAGAGGTCGAGCAACTTTACTAAATGAGAGTTCGAGGCTTGGAATTTGGAGAAGCAATTCCAGAAGAACATGAAGATCATGACATTGTAGAACCACAAGAGCTAGTAGAGACACTTCTCAAGAAGGACTCCCACAAGAGGAAACCAGCATGGGCATGAGAGCTCATACAAGAAGCATAAAGGTATGGCACTCCAGAAGGAATGCATAGAGAAAGAAAAAGGCCAAAGCCTTACAACAACTATGTGGCACTATTGTGTGATATCATTAACAAGGAACCTTCCACCTATGAAGATGCTACATAAAATAAAGAATGGAAGGATGCCATAGTTGATGAGTATGAGTCAATCATGAAGAATGATGTTTAGGAGATAGTTCCGAGACAAGAAAAGAAGTTTGTTGTAAATTCGAATTGGATCTACTAGATAAAGCATGATGCAGATGGAAGCATCTAGAAATGCAAGGAAAGATTCGTAGCACGAGGCTTCTCAGTGAAAGAAGGAATAGAATATAAGGAGACATTTGCACATGTGGTGAGGTACACTTCCATTAGGTCCATAATTGCATTGGTTGAAGTTATGAAATGGAAGATACACCAGATGGATGTCAAGACAACATTCTTGAATGGTGTAGCCGAGGAGGAAGTGTACGTGGGAAAACCACTAGGATTCAAGACACATGACATGTAGACTCATGTGTGCAAATTGAAGAAGGCTTTGTATGGATTTAAATAGGAACCGAGGACATGGTACAGTAGGAAGGATAGCTTCTTTATGGGACTAGGGTTTACCAAGAGTAAAGCGGATTCCAACCTTTACTTCAAGGTTGAAGGCAGAAAACCATTGATGCTCCTGGTATATGTCGATGATTTGTTCCTGGTGAACGAGGATGAACTCATTAAAGATGTAAAGAGGAGGCTTGCTACAAAGTTTGATATGGAAGAACTAGGGATGATGCATTGCCTATTAGGCATGGAGATGTGGAAGAGTGCAGATGGGATTTTCATTAGTCAAGGGAAGTATACAATGGAAATTCTAAAGAGATTTGGAATGTTGGTTTGCAAGGTGATAGCCACACCTATGGCATCAAACTTGAATCTTTTGTGTGATGTTTCATCAGAGTTGGTTGATGCAACAATGTACCATTAGATGATTGTATCATTGATGTATATGACGAATATGAGACCAAACATATGCTTTGTTGTGAACACCCCGAGCCAATTCCTGACGAATATGAGACATGTTCACTTGATAGCTGCAAAGCATGTATTGAGGTACCTAAAGGGTATAATGGATTATGGGCTCAAGTATGATGCAAATCAGAAGATTAATCTACATGGTTATTTTGATTTAGATTGGGAAGGTAGCACCACTGATAGGAAGAGCACTTCAGTTTGGAATCCGACATGATCTCCAGGTTTAGCAAGAAGCAGTCTTGTGTGGCTCTAAGTACAGTCGAGGAAGAGTATGTTGCCGCTTGCTTAGATATTTGCAAGGAAATGTGGCTAGAGAAGCTATTGTTTGATTTGTTTGATCTCCAGTTAGATGTGACTTGTATTTTCTGTAATAATCACAACTACGTGAAGCTATCAGAGAACCTAGTGTTCCATGACAAGTTGAAGAACATAGAGATCAAATTCCACTATATTAGGGATATGGTGCAGATTGGAGCAGTGAAGCTCTAGTGCATGGAAATGAATGAGCATATAGATGATGTGTTGACCAATCCTCTAGCAAGAGTGAAGTTCTAGTACTTCATAGAAGGACTTGGTGTGATCCATAATGAGACTCCTCGAAAGAGGGAGTGATGAGTTCTAGCATAATTGTAGAGACATGTTGTCTGAGTGTAAAATCCTGGCGAAGGTCGTAGGTTGTTCAGTTGTAATCAGTCTTGTAGGTTGTCCTTGGTTGTAAAATTCATAGAAAAGTTCGCAGGTTATCCTTGGATGTAATCGATCCTGATATGTTTCTATGCTAGAAATAATGAGAGATGAGAAGATGCAAATGCATGATATCTCACATGGGAAATGAGATGGGTCGTCTGAGTGGAAAAGATCTTGGTGTAGCACGTTGCTCAGACGTAATCAGTCATGTAGGTTGTTTGAGTGTAAATGTGAGTCCTGGTGTGATACACAGGTTACTCAGACGTAATCAATCCTGAGATAGGTTATCTGAACATAGATACGAGGCCTGGTGTGGTACACAATTTATTTATATGTAATAAGTCATGTGGGTTGTCTGAGTGTAAATATGATCCCTAACGTGGTATGTAGGTTACTCGTATGTAATAATCCCTAAAGGTTTTCGGAATGGAAAAGATCATGGACGTAGATTGTTCATATGTAATAAGTCCTTGAGGTTGACCCAGAATGTAAAATCCATGGTGTAGCAGGTTGTTCAGTTGTAATCAGTCCTTACATATATCTTTTGTATATGTGTGTGTTCCCATATTGGAGATGATAAGCTCACAAGGCACTTGAGGTGCACCTAGGGAGTTCTATTATCCTGGTAGAATGCAGGTTGACCATGGAGAGACATAATGCACTTGGTGTGCTCCTAGGCGATTCTCATATAGTGGATGTTACAAGTTGTCTCAATGACGTGAAAGATCTTGGCATACTACTATGGTGATAGAACGCAGGTGGTCTACATCTAGGTTGTGCTCCGTGCTTTTCTTTTTGTCTTGTGTAGGACAAAAGAGATGATCTGGATATGATGAGATAAATTTAGGAGACGTATGTTATTGTTGTGGCAATGTAAAGAAGGTCTTGGACTGTTCCTCTGTGATGGCTTACTTGTAGATGTGATGAATACCTAGATGAGGACTAGGCCTGTACCCGACATGAAAAAGGGTTGGTTATGTAGAAACTTTCGATGATAGATAGTACCATTCGATGATCGATAAGAAGATGATGATGGAAATAACTATGATGATGACTCCGTGATGATGACTGGACCATATGTGTTGATGACTATGGAAGAGAGAGAATACCTTCCGTGTTAATAGGGAGTGTTGATGACTATGGAAGAGAGAGAATACCTTCCATGTTAATAGGGAGTGTTGATGTATTTGTAACTTTGGAAGATATTTTGATGTATATTATCATTATATGTTGTTGTACCCCCATTGGATATGTTGTTTTCCTCCTTTCAGGATGTCATTATTGTGTATAGACCTTGAGGTACAACCTCCGTTGTAAGTCGGGGCAATAGTCCCCAATGTAACATGATGTAATGTGTTTTTGGAGTCTCTCTAGGAGAATTTGACCTTGTTGGGGTAAGAGGTTGGACCAAATCATGTAATAGGTCAGTTACTTGAAATGTATAAATAGGGAGGATCCCTCCCTCATTTATACACAACTTACACTCAATCAATTTCACATGAGAGAGAGAGAGAGAGAGACAGGGATGAGAGATAGATAGCTGTTGAAGACTTCTTATTACCGAGTTTTTTCATCTTATGATCCAGTCTTTGTGATTGTACTATTATGAGGAATTTTGTGGGGTTTTCTCCTTTATGGTTTCCCCGGTGAAAATATTTGTGTCTTGTGTATCTGTTCTATCTTATGCATATTGTTGTACTTGTTATAATTTCAGATAAAGATCCCAACTAAGCTAATAATATCTATAAAAAATAACAAGGAATATATATGTATTCATACTATGGGACTAGGAAAAGCCCAGACCCAATATATATATATATATATATATATATATATATATATATATAAAGCACAAGGCCTCCTTTATTTATGACCAAGGAGAAATGTCCTTCATAGCAATTTGTGGGTGAGGAATTGCTCACTAGCATATGCACCTTTTGAAGGAATTGACAAATGAATAAAGTATTAGTGGTATACTTCCAACTAAACCAAATAGATGAAGCAACCATTTTTCTCATTCAAATTCATGATATTGTGACGATTCCAATTTCCATTGTCAAATAATTGCATAGATTATACAAAACTCTTGGAGGACCAAACTTGGTTGTTGTCGAAATTAACGAAGACCAAATTGTGACTGTGAGAATTCTCATGAGCCTAGCCTTCTCTCCAATGGGTTCATTTCAATTAGCACTCTATATCTTGATGCCCTTTGGTGTTGAGTGAAATGGGTTAAAGATGATGTATAATATGAATTTTCCAAAGTTGTTATGATCCAAAAATATAAGGGTGGAAATCCTAGCTGGTTTGGCTATGATGTCACCCTAGTTCCTTCACAACCACTATTTACATTCCTTCCTTGACTTCATATTATAGTAACATTGATGCGTTGGAAAGAACATAACCCTTTGGCTAGATAAATGGCATTCCATCCCCTTATATTGGAGGAACAACAACAAATAATATAGTTTCCATTACCATCAATGTGATAATAATCACCACCATTGACATCATAGAAGTGGAAAAGGATATGATAGAGAAGAGGAATGCAATGACACAAAACACAATTGATTGATTTGAATTTTGCATTATCAATTGGAATGGGTCTAATAGTCGTCTTGATAGATCAACAACAACTTGGAAATACAAACCCTCACATTGAACAACATGAACTCTATAGTTGAAAAACACCCACTATAAGTAAGACATCTTATTGCAGAGGTTTTTAGCATTATAAGATTGGGCAAGATTATCCTAGAAACCTCCACAAATGGTAATAGATGGTTTTTCAGAGTTTGGAACAAAATTTAATAATAACTAAAAAAATATGGGCAGTAGGAGGTTTTAGAAAAGTTTTTTGTTCATTGTGTATACATAGGACAAATGCACTCGTGTGTTGTTTTAACATATGCATCGAGGCATATACACTAAATATTCCAGACATGTATTTTCAATATATACAATGCACTTTTGCATATTATTTAAATTTTCCACACTAGTGCTTTCTATTAACATATGCACTGGTGTGCCATTCATATATAATCACTCTAGAAATTTGTCACTCAAAGAGAATTGGTACTTTCAATTTAAATGTGATATACCAGTGTCATCCATTGATATATTGACCTGGTGCATTGTTCATGGGTCATCACAATAGGCGTAGTATTGTTTATACCACACCGAGAAGTACAGTTAAAATAAACACACCAGGGTATAACATTATTTAGGCACGACAGATTCTATTAAATTTGATGGTGAATGTTGCGGAGAAAACTTCCCATGGCTTGGGGTACCACAACAGATAGAGTAACCACAGAAATAAATCCTTTCCCATATGCAATAGAAACCAAACATCTAACACTAAAGGATCTCGAAACATACCTTATTCCGGATGGTTGATGTAGATCCCCGTTGAGCTTTTCCACTTTCGCTTGTATTAGCAATTTGCTCTCTCAACATTCAGCAAACAAGACAAGCATGCAATATAATTGTGTTAGACCTACTCTAGCATATACAATCAATAACATATAAGCATTTAAAAGCATCCATGGATTCAATCCATCCCAAAAGTGGAGTGATGAAGAACTAGGTGGAAGAACCAACCATCCAATAGTATAATACAATAATCAAACTCTGCACATAACTGCAAGTAGATATAGTAGTCCTGGATACATAAGAGTACAATGGCCATGAATAAGCATGATACAAAATTTGACATGTGTGGTCATCAACACGTACAATATAGATATATCAGAATCTCTAGGATGAAGATATAAAAAGGATCATGATCTCCATGAAAGCTGAAGATATATAATGGATCAAGATCTCCATAATGGCTGAAGATATCTGACATACACTGGAATCAAGTCACGAGAGCTGAAATCTCATGAAAACTGACACGATTAAGGAGGTAGCATATATGAAATGCCACCAATCTAGAAGGTCTTCTACAAAATCCGCTACGAGTACATGTCCTACTATGTGCATAGAGGTGTCGAGGTCGAACATAGTAGTCCATCGTCTGATTACCGGTCATTGATGTATACTGTTAACAAACGCGAGATCACCCACCGATAATGAAAATGGGAATCAAGGTACTAGAGTGCAAACTAAAAAGTATGAATAAATGTGTTGAGCTCAAACACTTGAAAGGATCCATCGATCAAGGGACATTGATGTATTCCCAAAACTGTCAATGGCGAGAGAACTTGCCATTGATGACTGCAAGTCTCAAGGCACTAAAAAATGACTCTAGATTCCTATCCCAGAATAAATGATCTGAAGTCGATTGGATGAAATATGCTGGAAGGAGGGCATTAATGCATCCCTCATCATCCAACACGAGGTACTCAGCAAAGCTGTATAATGTGGAAGGACTCGATCATAATGTGCACGAACTAGTATCGGTACTGAGAATGGCCGACATGCAAAGTCAAGAGAACTGGGGAATGGATGACTTAGGTTTCAACTTCCTTTGAACAAGAGCATAAAGGTGAATGGTGACAGAATACATGCGGCATAGACTCAATATACAAAACTGGGACATCTCTGCGACACATGAGGCATCGACAGAGGCTCCATAGGGACTGTAAGCTTAACCAGTCGGTGGAGATAAACTCAGAGAAACGAGTACAACTCCTAAAGTCAAACTATTAACCCAACCAATGGATGTGATATACAGTGCTCTATTCGAAGGTGACATGACTCGGCTGCTGCCAAAGATAACATATTTTCCTATTCGGCTTTTTGGTTTTTTGATTTTTTTGGACTTTTTCAAATATTTTGAAAAGCTTGAAAAAGAATAAAAGTGATTTATAGTTACAGACTAGAAGGAGACGAGTGTCAAGGGGAAAAAAACTAGTTCCAAGCAACAGAACATACCTATGCTCAACGCAAGGACACATGTGTAGGATAGTGACACTCGGGGGAAAGTCCCCTCCTGGTAAAAAATGGGGAATCAAGCTGCAAAGGATATGTAAAATGGCTTTGCATGGCTAGACATGAGACAAGATCGGGCTATATAGCTGATAGTCAAAGTCAGGGAAGCTGACATAAGGCTCAATAAGGAAAGCAAAACTCATGATAATGCAATTACAACTTGACATAAGGGAGTCCCAGGGAAAAAGGCCAACAAAAGATCAAGAGGAATATGAGGCTCTTGTGCAAAGTCATGGCGATACTATACAAAGGAATCCCACACCCTAAGGGAAAAAATGTCGGCATGGGCACCAAATGTAAAACAAGAGCTAACTAGGGCACCCATGTATGGTCAAGCTCTACCATTCACATAATGTCACTTCTAAAAGCAACAAGGAGGTTCCGTGATAAGATAGAATGGGTTCATACCTAAGGTTATAATGAAATGGTCATAAGGTCATGAAAAGTGCAAACGGATGTGAAACCTAACCTATATGCCAGTTTAGACATAATACCTGAAATCGACATGAACGGGTCAAAATCACGGTCGAAACGACGCTCAAAATGGATTCCTACATCATCAAATTAGTCCAAAAGGGTCCAAAATGGTCAGAAACGATCCAAAACTATAGAAAGTGGGTAAACAATTTCAAAAATTTCAATTTTTTTTATAAATAGTAAAATATTCAAAAATTCCAAATCATTTGAAATTTTTACCCATTGGAGCTCAAAACTTCCAATGCGAATTTCGGGAGCTTCGTCCAGTGAAATTTGACACCGTTTCTTCCAGGTAACTCCTCATGTCCTCCTCTTTCTATTTCATGCAAATTTTTTGAATTTCTGTGGTTAAATTTAATTTTTAAGCCAGTCTAAAATGGTCGTTTCGGCCCACATGGATATCGGGGTTTTTTCCTCGTATAGGGCTAGCCATACCCAGGAAAACCTCCCAAAACCGTGTACATACGCGGCTGTTTTGCAAACAGTCGCATGTGCGGCCGCACACAAGGTTTTTTAAGGTATCTAATGACCAAAAATAAATTTTAATGTGCATGATAGTTCTATAACGGAGAGAGAGGGAACATGGAGATGTAGAAGTGGCTGTTGAAGGTGACTTAATGGCTCAACAAGCTCTTCATGCATGCGATCTATATAAGTTTTGGTGTCTTGGTAGCCTGCGGGCCAAGCCAAGACTCCTGCAGATGCTAGTAGACTACTGGGATCTAGATCATAGTCTTTTCATATTGACGAGATGTCTCTCACTATAGAGGTAGAGGACATATATTTTATTACTGGATTATTCCGACGGGGAGAGGTGGTGAACCTACGCTCTCGCGGGCCCAGAGGTGGCATTACCAATGATGAGTACATTGCAGTATACTATTTTATGGACATAGAAAAGATTGGGATTCAAATCCCGACAAAATCCATCCAGGTACTAGGATTGAAGTCCATACTATTGGCACTTGGCAGGATAGCTGGTCTAGCATCGCTCCACCAGGCCTTGCGACCATTGATGTTATATGCAGTGGAGTGTATGAGATCCACAGTGTATGAATGGAGCACTCCGCTGTTGAGTAGCATGAAGAAACAACTCAGTGACTGCAAGATGGGCAGGGTGAGAAACTTCGGTTTCGACAGCATACTAGGCACATTCTTCTTTGAGCGTGTACCGGGGCTAAGCCCTAGAGTGGAGATTCCTCCACATGGAGTTCGGGATCCGGCCCAATGACGTTGGGAAAATGTTATGCATAGATTGGGTGGAGGTAGGGTGGCTAAACCCTACCCAGCGGACTTCTTTCCATGGTGGCGGCGGTAGATTATTGCCATCGATGATTATCCCTATGCGGGAATAGATTTTCGGGGAGACCCGGACATGCCTCTACCACCAGGAGCGGCATATGGTGACATAGGTAACGAATCTCAAACCCTCTTTTTAAGTTTTTTGAATTATAATTTTTTTTTTGTGTTTTTTGATATATTGACTCAAAATACATGTTTTGGTGTGACGACACATAGTGACAATCTATCATGCGTATGCAGATGTTGGACCACGGTGGCTTGATGGTTTCCCTCGTCATAGATGGAGGGGAAGAGGAGATGACATCATGGGTGTGGATGCGGAGTGGCGCTCCAAATCATCCACACAAACTTTGTATGCTTGACACACAGGGTACCCATGGCGCAAGTCGAGAACTTGCCTAAGGCCATGCAGCGTCAGGTGGTTGGTGTACCACGAGCATGGGTTCGGTTATTCCGACGGCTAGCTAGAGTCATGGTGTGCTACCATGATCAAAACCCCCCTCCTCCTCCATAGGCTTAGAGACCTAAGAGTGTTTCATTTTTGTACTACCGTGTATTATATTTTGGTGGCTAAGAAGCCCCATTTTTGTATTATGACACTTATGTATTATGACGTCACATTTTGGATGTTTAATGAATTTTTTTTATGATGATTGATTTTATTTATTTACATGTGTGTAAAAATGTATGTTTGTGATATGCTTGTGTTCTATGAAACAAATGCCAATATAACACATAGTTAGCACATGAGTCAGCAACTTGATTAAAAATTCTTGAAACATGTATGTATGTTATGTTCTCAAATTTTTGTTCTAACAATCTCACACGTAAGAATATTCGTAATAATGTCGGATCCCTAACATGATACAAGCCATTAAGCTGTGAAACTACTAAATGTGAATCAAGACGTACTTCAAGAGAGAGAACACCATGTGAAATGGCATCCCACAATAACTCGATAACAACACTATACTCAACAACATTGTTCGAAGAAGCCCATAAACATACACCTCCTGAAGAAAATACCTGACCCGTAGGAGTATAAATCACCTAAGCAGCAGAAGCTGAGTTTTGAGTGTAGCAGCTAGCACCATCAATGAATCCTATGTAAGCAAAATACTCCATTGACATCTACCATAAGAAACGAAAGCTAATCAACAAACCCGATCACCATAAGAAAACCTAACTATGCAAAAAACTGTACAATAATATACAATAACTTCGAAGTGATTTTTTCGCTGCTTCAACCTGTCCATTTGCTTGAGGGTAATAAGAGGAGGAGTGCTCCTGCTTATACCCTAACTTCGAAGCCAACTCTTCCATCATTCTATTCTGAAAGTGCCTACCATGGTTGGTGACAAGCTCTTTCGGAATGCCAAACCGAGTAATAATTTGGTTGAACACGAAATGCGCGGCTGTCTCACCGTGGGCACAGCCTCAGCCCATTTCATGAAATAATCAACAACCACTAAAATGTGATGATGCCCCCCAGCCGAAGCTGGGTTGCAATCCATGAAGTCAATCCCCCACTTGGTGAAGGGACCGACGGTGATAATCGGATGTAACGGGGCAGGACGCGAGTGCATATTGCATGCAAACACCTAGCAAGGGTGACACTTCTTGACCGCATTGACACAATATTTGAAGATCGACGGCAAAAAATATCCCGTTCTCAAGATTTTTTGGGTTGTAGAAAGCCCAAATAAATGACCACCACACACCCCTCCGTGGCAATCATTTAGCACGACCTCAGCCTTGTCATGGGTTAAACAATGACGTAAAATGGAATCTACCCCACGACGATACAAAGTGTTATCCACTATAAGGTAGTTCTTAGATACATGACATAATCGTCGTCGCTCATCCCATGAAAGGTGAGTAGAGACCTTCAATGTTTGCAAATATATAATGATATCCCCATACCATGGGTCCAAAGTTGAGATAAGGAAAATATGCTCATCGACAAATGTATCTTCATAAACGTCCTCCTCCTCCACACTTGGAAAATCAGAAATGAGCTCCGTAAAAATCAATGATTTCTTCGATTTCGCCGAAACGAATTCGAGATCGAACTCTTGTAAAATGACAATCCACTTATTATATTTTCCCCCGATCATCCTTCTAGTGAGGACGAACTGAAATGTATTGACATGAGCTATCACCAAGGTCTGGCGAAGGAGAATGGAATGTCTCTATCTCTAAACCGCATGAATGGTGGCCAAGGCGCGTTTCTCCACATGAGAATAATGGATTTCCGCATCAACAAGGTTCCGGCTCAAATAATATATGACATGCTCGTGGAGCTCCTCATCCTTCTGAACCAAAACCATACCAACTGTCTCCATGGACATGGCCACATAAATAAAAAAATCATGGCTATAGTTAGGTGGACTAATCACGGGGGCCGATGCTAAGGCTCACTTAAGAGCATCAAAGGACTCCTAGGCTCGCTCATCCCATCAAAAAATAGTGTCCTTCTTTAGAAGACGCATAAAGCCTTTAGTCAAATTGGCAAAGTTAACCACGAATCTCCGCAAGAAATTTTTCATGCCTTGCAAACACTGAAGATGTCTAATATTACGCGGGGGAGACAGTTGAAGCATTGCCTCAACCTTTAAGGGATCGACTCTTATACCCTCCTTGGATACAATGAACCCTAGCAAGCGACCAATGGTTATGCAAAATATGCACTTATGAGGATTTAACCGAACCTGGTAATGGCAACATCTCTCAAATACTAATCTCAAATGGTATGGATGACACACTCTCAGACGAGAATGAGCAGCAAGATCATCCAAATACACTTCGATAATTGTTTTGAGATCATGAAAAATCAAGGTCATAGCTCGCTGAAAGGTGGCTTCGACGTTTTTAAGAATGAAAGGCATATTCCGATATGCAAATGTACCCCAAGGACAAATAAATGCAGTTTTATTTTGATCCTTGGGTTTGATTTGAATCTGATTATATCCAGAAAAACCATCCATAAAGGAGAATACCTCGCTTCCTGCACACTCATCCAAAATATGATCAATAAATGGTGTGGGAAAATTATCCTTAGTACAAGCACGATTTAAATCACGGAAATCAGTGCATATACAGATCGCTCACTGCTTCTTATCCATCGGAATGGGATTTGAAACCCACTCCATCAAGGGAACGGGATAGATAAAACCAGCTTTTAACAGCTTCTCTATCTTAGCCTTAATAGCGGGTGCTTTTCTAGGATTCACCGCACGCAAACGTTGTCGAACAGGATTCGCATTCGGATAGGTCTTAATTTCATGTTCAATAATACGAGGGTCGATACCTGACATTTCCTCATATGACCAAGCAAAGATGTCACAAAACTCTTTAAAAAGCTCGGTTTATTCCTTAATCTCATCAGGGGAACAATCCGACCCAACGTAAATGTTCTCAAATTTGCCAGGATCACGAGAGATATTGATAGGAATGGCAGGTGATAGGTTCGCCATGTTCCCATCAGCCATCTGACCAGGAGAGATGAATGGAACCATAGGACTACCAATATTCTTGCTAAGAATCTCCCTATAGTCCTCACACTCCAAACGATTAATCTCGGGAAGAAAATATGATCTATGATGCAACTCTTCCCAAGGTGGCTCAACCCCCGACATGGCCTCAATAATGGCTTCATATGATGGAAAAACACCATCAAGTCAATAATGTGCGTGAGAGGACTCAACTTCCCATGTAGGCAGCACATATGGGTCCTCCTCCTCCATCCATGAAGAGGAAGGACTAGGCTCTGCAACGTAATCAAGATTCGCTTGATATGCTATCGTTGCTGCAGGAAACGACACATCTGTTTCGACAGGTCCATTGGAAGGACTCGGTGAAGGAAGAATCCGAGGATATTCCATATGGGTAGTGCAAAAAGACACCGAATTCAACAAAGATGAAGCCCCACCAAAACTAGATCCGATCATAAGAATAGGCGCAGGAAAACTAAAGGTCCGCATAAGGGATGGATACATACCTACACCCACACTCCCAGTTGCCGGCTGAGAATGATCAATAATTGGGATAGAAGCTCTTGATGATGCATTGACACTTGGATTATGAAACGATGTCTGATCAATCATAACAATCTTCCCATTAAATGGAAATCATACTACTCGAAATAAAGAAGAGGCTACGGCTTGCATACTATACATCCAATTTTGACCAAGTAAAATATTGTAGTCAAGGGGCGCATCAACCACCTCGACCTTGATTGCAATGGTCTTTCCTCCCAATTGGACCTTAAAATAAGGAAGAATCTTGTGCGGCCAAAAAGATCTAACATCAAAGGCATTCAACATGGTAGCGGATTGAGACAACTCGGGAGAACCCAAACCCTTCAAGCATGACAAATACATCACGGAAGCAGCAGTGCCTTCGTCAATCACAGTGCGTTTGACGGTCATATTAAGACACTCTACATGAATCAAAAGAGAACCATAGTAAGGAAAGCGAGGCTTTAGTCCCATGGTTTCAAATTTTATGACTAAAGAATAGTTATCATTATTAACTCCAAGAGCAGAAAGCAAGGCTTTTGTTAGGGTACACAGGGTACTCCCAAAGGACCGAACACCAAGAACAACCGCTTCACACAAACAGATCACAGATCAATACACCAATGTTTGTCACGTGGTTAAAACCCTCGAGAGGAAAACAGTCCATGGCCTCAGCCAAATAGCTACTTGGAGTAATTTATTATGCAAAAGAAAGAAAGTTACATGAGCTTATCATAATCAATCAACTAGCCAAGGACCCTCTATGCTCTTTAAATAGAGATCATAGACCAATC